>JAVKPL010003807.1:0-204202 GCA_032173675.1 Gastrolobium villosum
ACACCCCTATATTTAACCATCACAAGAGGATCGATTTTCATATAAATTAATCTACTTGTTTCCATTGGACATACGTTGAATCACGCATAGTTCCGACAAAACGCTGAAAGGAGGAGCAAGGAGAGAAATCACTTTATTATTGATATTCATTATCAACATGTCATCCCATTCTCGTATTGCAGTAACGAAGGTATGACTATGTGCCACGAAGCATTATTGTTATTGTTTGCGCCATCTCTAATTATGTTTTTGTTCTGTCTTAGAGACAGGAATGTTTAGCCCAACTAGGCTGACGAATTAATCTAGACCGTATTGCTTTTGTTCAGGAATATCTATTGTAAAGATATCCTTAAACCTAGCTTGATCGTTGAATACTAAGTAAAATGTGTGATTGCGGTCATAGTATAGTGATGATTGTGAGTCGAAATTGAGTGTCCCTTTACCGTCAAATCGCCCTTTCATTTATAGGGGCTAATGTACGAGGTTCGCACGTGGATCTGAGCTGTCATGGCGCGGTGGTCATTATAGCTGGTCGGCCGTTACCGTTTGGTAACGTGTTGTGCGTTACACGTCTTAAATGCAATCCGTTTCGTTACCTTGGGGTTATCTGTAGCCGGGTTGAATGTCACCGGGTTGTCCAAATGGGCAGATTATATGGGCTTTTCGCCGGGTTGTCCAAGTGGGCTGATTATATGGGCCTTTCGTACAGGTCCATAACATTTTTTTTGTTAATTTTATCTGTCAAATATATGTGTGCAAAATTAAACTTATAAATATGTAGAAATTAGTAGAACTTGCAGAGAAGATTTTGGTTTTGGTAGCAATTTTTACTTGGAAAAGACTATCAATTGGTATTGTCAGATTAAATAAAATCGTTATGTGTCATTTTTTTTTTGGATAAACAAATAGTTATGTGTCTTTACCCAATTATTTGAAATTTTTGGAAATTTGGTTGCTCACACTTCAAAGTCCAAAGGATTTTTGAAGGACTAAAGATAGTTGGTTCAAGTGGTATATGCTTGATTCCTTTTAGGAAGATTTTGAGTTTACGTCCTTGTGAATACAAAAAATCTATTTTGGAAGAGCTAATTCTCCACTCAAACATAATTGCCTCCTATAAAAAAAATACACATGGTTTATAAAAAAAAAATTAGATTCAACAAAACTATTTAGGTACGTTTACCCCACTTAGATTTTTGAGAGAATTGATTGCAAAACAGATATTTTTCCAAGATGTTTAATTTAACAACATTTAAATATTTTTCCAAGATATTCTTTAAAAATATCTGTGATTCTTTCTTTCATTCATTCATTTTGTGTGTGGCAATATTAGATGTTGGTCTTCGATTGGAATAATAACAGATTTTTTTCTATGTTTTCAGTTCTTTCTGTCAACTTTTTTCAGTTTGATTTTTTATGTAAAAAATCTTTTATTTATTTTTTTAACTCACCTTCTGTTGTTCTTTACGAAGAGGATGAAGGTTATGAAGAACCAGATCAGGTTGTTTAGACGGAAGAGCTACATCGGTTTTGTGGCTGCTGTTAATGACTTAGGTGTTGACGGTAAGTTATTCGTTCTTTCTCTACAATGTAAAGCAATTGTTATTAATTGCTACAATTGGTCAATCAATTGATGTTTCTGGTTTATTTTAGCAATACTTTTATTATATATTTGAGTAGAGATAGCAATCAAATGCAGATGTCATGGTAGGATTTAAGTTTGACACAGTTGTATCTTATTTTGATTGCAGATTTTGTACCTAAAAAAATTCTTCAATCGATGAAGACTGAGAAATATCTTACTAGAGCGCATGTGGCCAGCCATCTGCAGGTATTTTTTTCTTTTCCTTTCTGCTTTAATTTCATAAAACCAAAGTTTTTCATTTATAGAACTTTATTGGTTTTTGCAATTGTTGCAGAAATATAGACTTCGTCTGAAAAGAGTCACCTCTAAGGCAACCCATCAAGTTAATAATGTCAGTCCTTTTAGATCCTCTTCACCCAGTGGGATGAATAGTAGATTGGACACTCCTGCTGCTCTGAATGTGCCAGAGTTGCCTTCTTCTACAACTCTTCAATTGGGTCATGCACAGAACTTAAGCAACTCAACCAATGGTCAACTTCAATTCCAAGCACCCATAGTTTATAGTAATCAACAAGGTTCACATGGATTACCAATCTTAAATGATGACATGGACTTGGACTTTGGTTCTGATGATGAAAACATGGACTTGGACTTTGTTTCTGACGATGAAAACATGGACTTGGACCATGACGACATGGAATTGGACTTTGGTTCTGACCATGAAGACATGGACTTGGACTAAGACATGGACTTGGACTTTGGTTTTGACCATGAAGACATGACACCATTGGAGTTTAGCATAGAAATTTTTTGTGGAAGTCTCTTGCTTCCCATATTGTTGTAACTTTGCATGGTACTGCTTAGTGGGGATCCTTATGTAACTTTCTGATATATATGACTATACAGTGTAATAAATCAGATGTATTCACCTTAATTGGGTTGAGGAATGAAAGTTTAAAAAAGAAAAAAAGAAAAAAAAGCTAGCTTTCAATAAAATAATATCCACTCTACATTAATAGAGTAAGTATGAGATTTTACTCAATAATAATGTTAAAGAGTATGCTAGTAAGTAGTAACCTTTTTTTCCCAATGTATTTAGTTCCTACACAATTCACTTATATACTTAATTATATCCTCATTTCCATGTATCTATTTTTCAAGAAAATCGAAATTCCTAATTCTCTGCCACAATTTTTTTTATTTAAATGCAACATGGGTAACAGCCCGTTACATACCGGTATTGTTAACATTAATTATGATATTAAGCGCAGTTACAATCACAGCAATTCATTTAATAAAAATGCGAATAAACTTTTTCCGATTATTACGCGAACAGTTAAAATATAAAAAGCGTAATAATTAAAAGTTATGATCGTAACTGAAACACTAGCGGAAGACTTACTTAAATTATTTATACACTTTACTTTACTACATATAAGAAACTAAGGGGTTCCCATAAACCCACTTAGCCAATTCCTCACTTTTACGTTTTTACCAAATTAACAAGATTCACTAATTAATTTTTCTGCGAACACAAAACAAAAATCCAAACCTAGACTTCATGTTATCCTTTTTCCTTATTCAATTACCTTTCTAACAAGCTATCACACACTCGATTCCGAGCTCATTAGCTCCGGTTATCGCCGATTGAAGTTGGACAGACAACATTGCCCACCAACTCCAAAACAGCCCAAAACCTCCAATACTCACCGAATATTCTGCACCTAACCACCGGACCACTGCCTCTCAAATTTTCACACCATAAACTAGACACCTCAAACTTCGATTTGATATATTGTATGCTTAATTTGAGCAAGTAACGAAGCGGGAATTAATTTCCCAACACATACCCAAATCTGCCCACAGGTACAGGCCAGAACAGGGCGGATTGTGCCATCAGCCACCATGGGCTGCGACCACCACCAATGATTCTAGGATTTTGACACAACGTAGGGGACATCTTTAGCTTCAAAATGGCGTATGGCACGTCCCAATCGGACGACTATGGAGAGAGATATGCTCTCCCGAAGTTCACCCAAAAACTGTCAATTCTACAGAAAATTCGCCAAAGTTTCCTTTGTATTTCCTAAAATCCCCAATTTTGCATAAGCTGTTTAACACTACAATTATACCTGAAATCCAGCAAAATCCAATGGGTGGCACACACAAGGACCAACAACGCCTTGGGGCTCTTACAACCCAATCCAGTTTATACTTAATACATAAACAGTTCACTTTAAATCTTTAACTCATTTCAATCACAAAAGTCCACTTACATGCAATTTCTCAACATGACATAAACCATAAATCTAATATCATTATGCCACTATACTTCTTGTAACAGCCCGTTGTACACCGGTATTGTTAACATTGATTATGATATTAAGCGCAGTTACAATCACAGTGATTAGATTAATTAAATTACGGGCAATTTTTTCTTTTAACATATTCCTTTTCTTTTACATCATTACATTCTCCGTAATCAATTAAAACCACACTATAATTGTAAATGCCATTTGCGGAATCATACACTTTCTAACATCATAAATCTTCCTTTTTATGCAATTCATTTAAACTCACCATCTTACTCTCTCATTTTACCAAGTTATAGTCCTTTACGTTATCTACGCGTGGTTTCAAACCACGTATCATTTGGAGTTCTACCCATCAAGTTAAGCCCCTTTCTTTTAGTCTAGAAAAACCTGAATTTTCGAAAATTACACTGTGGTAATCGATTACCAGTGGGTGGTAATCGATTACCACCTGTCAAAAATGAGGCAGTAGCCAATTTTTCAATTCCTCTGTTCTGGTAATCGATTACCAACTTTGGGTAATCGATTACCTCACATGGTAATCGATTACCAAAGGCCAGTAATCGATTACCAGTGCAGACAGTAGCCAATTTTTCGTCCCCTGTTGCATGGTAATCGATTACCATGCTTGGGTAATCGATTACTATGCAGCAAAATGACAGATTACAGCAGTTTTGAGCCCCAAAAAGGGTGTGTAATCCATCCCTAACCCCTTGGTACTCCACATAACACATAATCATGTCCTAATGTAGGCTCTAGGCCCTTCCATCATTCAATTTCCTTAAGTTAAACATCATTTACAACATTCTCAAAATAATGGCCATTTACATGCAAATATGGACCATTTTTACAACATTACACATCAAGACTTCAAGGCTATGAATGTGGCAATGGACAAGTCCCATGCTCACTCAAAATATACAGTTATCCATGCCATGAATAATAAAACATAAACAAGACTTAGCATATGACCATGAACACTAACAAAAGCATGGAAAATGACATCATGCAATATGTTCATGACCTAAGTCTCAAAATACTAATGGTATGCTATGTGCACTCCATAAACTCCTCCAATAAGCCATGCAATCCAATGCACCGCATGCGAATCCAACGTCCACTATACGGGCTTCTTGCCCGAAGCTCCTCCCGGCTCATAGTGACCTGAAATGTGGTCCCCCAAACACGGGGTGAGATATACGGATATATCTCAGTAAACCAATGGAGCTAGAGGCTCTCTCCACTCCATGGCTCACTAAAATGTATCAAAATGACATAATATGATATGCAAGTAAAACAATATCACCATCCTCCTGGAGACACCCAAGAACATCCACTCATGGATTCATGTTCAAGGACTCCATCATATAACTCCCGAGACCGTCCTGGCGCCTCTCCCATGGTTGAGAAGACTCCATGGCAATACCCAACCGGAACTCCTCATGAGCCCTATCCGGCGGACGTCCCACGTTTGGATCATCCTGGCGCCGCTCCCAGAGTCGACTCCACGGCAATACCCGACTGGCATTCTCACAAGGATGAATCCAGCGGATGACCAAACTCCACTCGTCAACTGGCCAGTGACCACACAATTTTCACACAATACAAGCAATATGCATACAAGCACACAAACACATCATGTCATAACCACATAATCCAACCACAACCTTCCTCTAGGTGTGGTGGAGCTCACTAGGGATTAAACCCAAGTTCCAAGAGTTTACCTTAACACGAGCAATACCGTTCCAAACGTATGCTCCAATCAACTTTTCACAATTCCAACCGTGTGAAGCACCCTACAACAATCATCAAGTCCCAATTACACAAAAACTCATTTTTCATCAAAATTCCTCAAATTCTTCTAAGTTAAAAACTTATATTTTTCACCAAAATTTAACATAGCATTTCTAGCTTACAAACATGATTCTAAGGCCTTTTCATCTAATAGCATTTTTGCATTTGGGCTCTCTATCATCACACATCTAAAATCAAAGCTTTGAACACAAATTCATAGATCTAAGAAATCAACCATCAAAAGACCACAAATATACTTACAATGTGTTGTATGATCACCACCAAGGCTTCACTAAACCATTTGAAGATCAAAACTCCAAGAAATCTCCAAAACACTAATGGGTCGAATCTGAGTTTGCCAAAAACGCGGCCAAAGAGATGGATTCAAGGCTTCTAAGTGCTACCAATGGCTTTGGAAGGTTGTTTACGATAGATTTCAACACCAAAATCAAGCGATTCGGTGGAGAAACGAAGAAATGGGAAGAAATGGAAGAAATGTGAAAATGGTGACTTTGGCCCTTTTTCTCACTGTGAGCGCGCGGATGAAGAAGGAAAAAGAAGGAAAAGAAGGAAGAAAAGGAGGTGGGGCCAAGTGACTTCGGTCACACGGGTCCCACACGCGATCTAACTTTAACTCCGATAAAATTTCCGATCACAAATCCTTAATCTAAATATTTTTCCAGTCCATGACATATTTTTCTTTCTCCAAAATAATGATAAAAATTTCACACCTATCGGTACACTCACATCACAGTATTTTAACACTTAAAACTTCACTATTCATCAATTTTTCCCAAATTTGCCTATTCACTCAATTTTTCGCCCTGATTCCATTTTCAGCATTACTTTTGTCATTTGAGATCTCTAACTCAATATTTAAGCCTCATAACACACGTTTGGCAAATTACCATTTTGCCATTTTTGCCCTTTTGGCCATAATCCTTGGATTTTCACTAATCCATCAACTTTCATTTCACAATATAATATTAAAATAAACATTTAAATATTTGAGGTGTTATATTCACCCCACCTTTTTGAAATTTTGTCCGCAAAATTAAATCATACCTGCTCACTAACTCAGGATACAGCCGGAGAATCTCGTCCTCCCGCTCCCAAGTAGCCTCCTCAGGTGTGCGGCCTTCCCACTGAATCTTCAGCATGGGAATCACTTTACTTCTCAATCGCTTTTCACTGCGATCCAAAACTGCAATAGGACCAATGGGAGTCTTCAAGTTCTCCCTGATTTCAATATTATCCGGCATCACCACATGTGATTCATCCGGAACATAACGTCGCAACTGCGACACATGAAAAACATCATGTAAATTAGATAACTGCGGGGGTAAGGCAAGCTGATAGGCCACCAATCCTACTCTTTTCATAATCTGATACGGCCCAATGAACCGTGGACTCAGCTTCCTCACACCCAACGCACGGCCAACACCTGTGACCGGCGACAAACGTACAAAAACATGGTCACCTTCCTCAAATTCCAGCGGTCTATGCTTATTGTCATAATAACTTTTCTGCCGATTCTGTGCCTGTTTCAATTTTTCTCTGATCATTTCAATTTGCACTGTCGTTTCCTGCACAAAATCCGGACCAAATCTTTCTTTATCGCCTACCTCAGTCCAACAAGTGGGCGTACGACACCTCCTGCCATACAAAACCTCATATGGTGCCATACCCAGACTGGAATGAAAACTGTTATTATAAGAAAATTCCACCAGTGGTAAGTACCTATCCCAGGCATTACCCTGTTCCAGTGTGCAAGCTCTCAGCATATCCTCAAGTGTCTGTATGGTCCTCTCAGTCTGACCATCAGTCTGCGGGTGATAAGCAGTGCTCAGTCGAAGCTGAGTGCCAAAAGCCTGCTGCAAAGCTCCCCAAAATCGTGAAGTAAACTTCGGGTCCCGATCACTCACAATGCTAATCGGTATCCCATGGAGTCTAACAATCTCCTTTACATACAGTGTAGCCAACTTCTCTGTGGTGTAATCCACTCGTACTGGTAGAAAATGTGCAGACTTCGTAAGTCGGTCCACAATAACCCAAATCGAATCATAACCAGCTTGAGTTCGCGGCAATCCCAACAACAAAATCCATTGAAATACTCTCCCATTTCCATTCTGGTATATCCAGCGGCTGAAGTAATCCAGCAGGTTTCTGATGCTCTATTTTCACTTTCTGACACACCAAGCACTTAGACACGTACTCGGCAACATCCCTTTTCATCCCAGGCCACCAGAACTTAACTTTCAAATCTTGGTACATTTTTGTGGCACCTGGGTGGATAGCATATTGACCCTTATGGGCCTCAGTCATAACTTCCTCTGCAAGTTCCTTGGGCACAACAATCCTGCCCTGATATAATAATAATCCCTGTTCATTAACAGATATGCCACTCTGGCCTTTCAAATACTTTATACTTTCATTGCGAATCTGAGTCTCTTTAATCTTCTCGTGCAGCTCGTTCTCAATCCGAGTCAACTCCATATCACACATTCTTCCTGCAAAGAAATCCGTTATTTTCATATCACGG
This sequence comes from Gastrolobium villosum, assembly GCA_032173675.1. Taxonomy (NCBI): domain Eukaryota; kingdom Viridiplantae; phylum Streptophyta; class Magnoliopsida; order Fabales; family Fabaceae; genus Gastrolobium; species Gastrolobium villosum. The sequence goes on from JAVKPL010003807.1 coordinate 8,234, forward strand.
AATTGCTCAATCACTTCATTGTCCCACATCATCATATGAGATAAGTTAACAGACTTCCTACTCAATGCATCTGCCACAACATTAGCCTTTCCCGGGTGGTATTTCAGCTCAAAGTCATAATCTTTCAAAAATTCAACCCATCTACGCTGCCTCATATTCAGCTCCTTCTGATCAAATAAATATTTCAAGCTTTTATGGTCGCTGAACACAGCAAATTTCATCCCATACAGAAAATGCCTCCAAATTTTCAAGGCAAACACAATAGCAGCCAATTCTAAGTCATGCGTCGGATAATTTTCTTCATGCGGCCTTAACTGCCTAGACGCATATGCAATCACTTTTCCTTCCTGCATCAGCACGCTCCCTAAACCTTTCTTAGAAGCGTCACAATATAATACAAACTCACCCTCCGGATCAGGTAGAGTCAACACCGGAGCAGTAGTCAATTTCTCTTTCAGTAGCAGAAAACAGTCCTCACATTCCTGGGTCCACACAAAAGGAGTATCCTTTCGTGTCAATCGGGTCAACGGTAGAACCATTGCAGAAAATCCCTGTATAAATCGGCGATAATAGCCAGCAAGCCCCAGAAAACTTCTAATCTCAGTCACAGTCTTAGGTCGTTCCCAGTCACTCACCGCTTCAATCTTGCTTGGATCCACTGCAACACCACTTGCAGAAATAACATGACCCAAAAATTGCACCTCAGACAACCAGAATTCACACTTAGACGGTTTAGCATATAGTTTCTTGTCTTTCAACACCTGCAACACAGTCCTCAAATGGTCCATGTGCTCCTCTTTACTCTTAGAATAGATCAAAATGTCATCAATGAACACAATTACAAACTGGTCCAAATACGGTTTAAAAATGCGGTTCATATAATCCATGAACACCGCCGGGGCATTAGTAAGCCCAAAAGGAATCACTTGATATTCAAAATGTCCATATCTGGATCGGAAAGCTGTTTTAGGTACATCCTCCGGTTTAATCCGAATCTGGTGATATCCGGACCGGAGATCAATCTTTGAAAATACACAGGCACCCCTCAACTGATCTAATAAATCATCAATACGCGGTAATGGGTACCGGTTCTTAATAGTCACTTTATTCAGCTGTCGGTAGTCAGTGCACAATCTCATGCTACCATCCTTTTTCTTTACAAATATCACCGGTGCTCCCCACGGAGACACACTCGGCCTAATAAAATTCTTCGCAGACAGTTCTTCAATGTGTTTCTTCAACTCAGCCAACTCAAGTGGCGACATCCGGTATGGAGCCAAGGAGATCGGCCCCACACCAGGCAATAAATCAATCGAGAATTCAATCTCTCTCTCAGGTGGGAATTCCGGTATCTCATCCGGAAATACATCCTCAAACTCATTAACAACTGGAATAGCAGAAATCTCTTCCTTTTTATCACCCACCAATCCGCCCAACAAGACATAACCCAAATCTCCAGCCTTCAAGGCTTTCACAGTTTGACTTACAGACAAATACAGAGACGGACAAACAGACGGCCTCTCGTGAGATAGCAACAACCTCTTCCCGCAGCAATCAATCATTGCGCAGTTCCGAGACAACCAATCCATCCCCAAAATCAAATTGACAGAGGCCAGGGGTAAGATAATTAAATCAATGGTGTAACCCCTGCCTAAATAAGTGAACTTCACATCTTCACAAATCCAAGACGATTCACTAACCTCTCCTGTAGCGGTAGTAATACGCATCGGAGGAACCATCCGTGTTACCTTTAAGTCCAACGCCTTAGCCACATAGTCCGCCACAAATGAATGTGTTGCTCCCGAATCAAACAACACAGATAAATCAACATTAGAGAGAAAAATTATACCTTTAACCAAATTCGGAGCCTTTTCAGTACGTTGCGCATTAGTAGTATAAACTCGTCCCACAGTAGGAACAACAGCAATAGGAGCAGCAGTAGTAGTAGTAGCTGGCGGCAAGGCCTGCAGATTCGCAGCCTGCCCCGAAGAAGATGTACAATTTCTAGCAAAGTGGCCACTCTGACCACATCTAAAACAATTCGACGTACCAGCACCACATACACCTCTGTGGTATTTCCCACACTTCCCACATTGTGGGGTAAAATATCTGTTCGAAGCACCACCACCACCAGTATTTCCACCCCTCTTGAACTGACCAGGAGGCTGCCTCACATGCAACCCCCTACCTCTATTATTATTATTGAAACCTCCTCTGTTAGTATTACCAGAAGGACCAGGTGTCCTCTTAACATCTTGCTCTTTTGCCGACTCAGATTTCGGATACCTCCCATAAACAGTCTCGACCCTCTTACATTGGGTCACCAAATCAGCAAAGTTTCTCACCGCAGTATTAGACATCCTCTTAGCAATCTTCTCACTCAGCCCTCTTTGAAATTTAGCTGACAAGAATTCCGGAGTAGGTAGAGTACCTCCATAATTAGCAAACTTCACAAGCTCATTAAATTTTGCCACATAGGCATCCACAGTCATAACTCCCTGTACCAGATTATCAAATTCACCTTGCTTTGCCTCCCGAACATCGCGGGGAAAATATTCTTCATGAAATAATCCTTCAAACATAGTCCAAGTAAGAACCTCACCCTGAATAACAAATGGGCGAGACACATTGTCCCACCACTCTTGGGCATCACCCTCCAGCATATAAACAGAATACAATAACTTCTGCGGATCTTGGCATCTCATAACTTGAAAAATCTTATCCATACCCCTCAACCAAGCAGTGACCTCCTTTGGGTCCCTTGACCCCAGAAATGCGGGTGGCTTATGTTTCCTAAAAGATATGAGCCTACGCTCATCGTCAGCATTATCAAGCACCTGCCCAGCAGCCCCAGTAGATTGGGCAACAGATGATGGATCAGGAACATAGCTAGGGTCAGTAGTAGTATGATGACTAGCCTCACCAGTGTGGTGACTAGCCCCACTCTCCCCCTGTTGAGGAGTAACAGATGGCGTCGGTGTAGGAGTCACCGTAGCCGTATGTGGAGGTGTATTCTCCCTCCTAGGACGACCTCTATCCGCCCTCATCTCAGCCATAAAGGCCTGCATCATATCCTGATTAGCTTTCATCAGGTTCTCAGTCATATTTCTATTTGCAGCCGTTTCCGCCTGCAGAGCATTCAGTACTGCAGTGACCGGATCCGGTGGCAAAGGACCTGCACCACGTGCCCCACGGCGACCTCGTGCCCTACTCATGATATCTGTACATGTAACACAAAGGAATGAGTTGATCAGACCCACACTGAGGAATCACATATACATTAATCATAAATAGTTCACAGATAGCTATGACACACAAGATACAACATACACAAACAATCAGAGTTCCCTAAACAAAACTGCTCTGATACCATAAAATGTAACAGCCCGTTGTACACCGGTATTGTTAACATTGATTATGATATTAAGCGCAGTTACAATCACAGTGATTAGATTAATTAAATTACGGGCAAATTTTTCTTTTAACATATTCCTTTTCTTTTACATCAATACATTCTCCGTAATCAATTAAAACCACACTATAATTGTAAATGCCATTTGCGGAATCATACACTTTCTAACATCATAAATCTTTCTTTTTATTCAATTCATTTAAACTCACCATCTTACTCTCTCATTTTACCAAGTTATAGTCCTTTACGTTATCTACGCGTGGTTTCAAACCACGTATCATTTGGAGTTCTACCCATCAAGTTATACCCCTTTCTTTTAGTCTAGAAAAACCTGAATTTTCGAAAATTACACTGTGGTAATCGATTACCAGTGGGTGGTAATCGATTACCACCTGTCAAAAATGAGGCAGTAGCCAATTTTTCAATTCCTCTGTTCTGGTAATCGATTACCAACTTTGGGTAATCGATTACCTCACATGGTAATCGATTACCAAAGGCCAGTAATCGATTACCAGTGCAGACAGTAGCCAATTTTTCGTCCCCTGTTGCATGGTAATCGATTACCATGCTTGGGTAATCGATTACTATGCAGCAAAATGACAGATTACAGCAGTTTTGAGCCCCAAAAAGGGTGTGTAATCCATCCCTAACCCCTTGGTACTCCACATAACACATAATCATGTCCTAATGTAGGCTCTAGGCCCTTCCATCATGCATTTTCCTTAAGTTAAACATCATTTACATCATCCTCAAAATAATGGCCATTTACATGCAAATATGGACCATTTTTACAACATTACACATCAAGACTTCAAGGCTATGAATGTGGCAATGGACAAGTCCCATGCTCACTCAAAATATACAGTTATCCATGCCATGAATAATAAAACATAAACAAGACTTAGCATATGACCATGAACACTAACAAAAGCATGGAAATGACATCATGCAATATGTTCATGACCTAAGTCTCAAAATACTAATGGTATGCTATGTGCACTCCATAAACTCCTCCAAAAAGCCATGCAATCCAATGCACCGCATGCCAATCCAACGTCCACTATACGGGCTTCTTGCCCGAAGCTCCTCCCGGCTCATAGTGACCTGAAATGTGGTCCCCCAAACACGGGGTGAGATATACGGATATATCTCAGTAAACCAATGGAGCTAGAGGCTCTCTCCACTCCATGGCTCACTAAAATGTATCAAAATGACATAATATGATATGCAAGTAAAACAATATCACCATCCACCTGGAGACACCCAAGAACATCCACTCATGGATTCATGTTCAAGGACTCCATCATATAACTCCCGAGACCGTCCTGGCGCCTCTCCCATGGTTGAGAAGACTCCATGGCAATACCCAACCGGAACTCCTCATGAGCCCTATCCGGCGGACGTCCCACGTTTGGATCATCCTGGCGCCGCTCCCAGAGTCGACTCCACGGCAATACCCGACTGGCATTCTCACAAGGATGAATCCAGCGGATGTCCAAACTCCACTCGTCAACTGGCCAGTGACCACACAATTTTCACACAATACAAGCAATATGCATACAAGCACACAAACACATCATGTCATAACCACATAATCCAACCACAACCTTCCTCTAGGTGTGGTGGAGCTCACTAGGGATTAAACCCAAGTTCCAAGAGTTTACCTTAACACGAGCAATACCGTTCCAAACGTATGCTCCAAATCAACTTTTCACAATTCCAACCGTGTGAGGCACCCTACAACAATCATCAAATCCCAATTACACAAAAACTCATTTTTCATCAAAATTCCTCAAATTCTTCTAAGTTAAAAACCTATATTTTTCACCAAAATTTAACATAGCATTTCTAGCTTACAAACATGATTCTAAGGCCTTTTCATCTAATAGCATTTTTCCATTTGGGCTCTCTATCATCACACATCTAAAATCAAAGCTTTGAACACAAATTCATAGATCTAAGAAATCAACCATCAAAAGACCACAAATATACTTACAATGTGTTGTATGATCACCACCAAGGCTTCACTAAACCATTTGAAGATCAAAACTCCAAGAAATCTCCAAAAACACTAATGGGTCGAATCTGAGTTTGCCAAAAACGCGGCCAAAGAGATGGATTCAAGGCTTCTAAGTGCTACCAATGGCTTTGGAAGGTTGTTCACGATAGGTTTCAACACCAAAATCAAGCGATTCGGTGGAGAAACGAAGAAATGGGAAGAAATGGAAGAAATGGTGAAAATGGTGACTTTGGTCCCTTTTTCTCACTGTGAGCGCACGGATGAAGAAGGAGGAAAGAAGGAAAAGAAGGAAGAAAAGGAGGTGGGGCCAAGTGACTTCGGTCACACGGGTCCCACACGCGATCTAACTTTAACTCCGATAAAATTTCCGATCACAAATCCTTAATCTAAATATTTTTCCAGTCCATGACATATTTTTCTTTCTCCAAAATAATGATAAAAATTTCACACCTACCGGTACACTCACATCACAGTATTTTAACACTTAAAAATCACTATTCATCAATTTTTCCCAAATTTGCCTATTCACTCAATTTTTCGCCCTGATTCCATTTTCAGCATTATTTTTGTCATTTGAAATCTCTAACTCAGTATTTAAGCCTCCTAACACACGGTTGGCAATTACCATTTTGCCCTTTTTGCCCTTTTGGCCATAATCCTTGGATTTTCACTAATCCATCAACTTTCATTTCATAATATAATATTAAGATACACATTTAAATATTTGAGGTGTTATATTCACCCCACCTATTTGAAATTTTGCCCGCAAAATTAAATCATACCTGCTCACTAACTCAGGATACAGCCGGAGAATCTCGTCCTCCCGCTCCCAAGTTGCCTCCTCAGGTGTGCGGCCTTCCCACTGAATCTTCAGCATGGGAATCACTTTACTTCTCAATCGCTTTTCACTGCGATCCAAAACTGCAATAGGACCAATGGGAGTCTTCGAGTTCTCCCTGATTTCAATATTATCCGGCATCACAACATGTGACTCGTCCGGAACATAACGTCGCAACTGCGACACATGAAACACATCATGTAAATTAGATAACTGCGGGGGTAAGGCAAGCTGATAGGCCACCAATCCTACTCTTTTCATGATCTGATACGGCCCAATGAACCGTGGACTCAGCCTCACACCCAACGCACGGCCAACACCTGTGACCGGCGACAAACTCACAACCTTCCTCAAATTCCAGCGGTTTACTTATTGTCATAAAACTTTTCTGCCGATTCTGTGCCATTTTTCTCTGATCATTTCAATTTGCACTGTCGTTTCCTGCACAAAATCCGGACCAAACCTTTCCTTATCGCCTACCTCATCCAACAAATGGGCGTACGACACCTCCTGCCATATAAAACCTCATACGGTGCCATACCCAGACTGGAATGAAAACTGTTGTTATAAGAAAATTCAACCAGTGGTAAATACCTATCCCAGGCATTACCCTGTTCCAGTGTGCAAGCTCTCAACATATCCTCAAGTGTCTGTATGGTCCTCTCAGTCTGACCATCAGTCTGCGGGTGATAGGCAGTGCTCAGTCGAAGCTGAGTGCCAAAAGCCTGCTGCAAAGCTCCCCAAAAGCGTGAATTCACTCACAATGCTAATCGGTATCCCATGGAGTCTCACAATCTCCTTTACATACAGTGTAGCCAACTTCTCTGTGGTATAATCCACTCGTACTGGTAGAAAATGTGCAGACTTCGTAAGTCGGTCCACAAGCTTCGAATCATACCCCGCTTGAGTTCGCGGCAACCCAACAACAAAATCCATTGAAATACTCTCCCATTTCCATTCTGGTATATCCAGCGGCTGAAGTAGTCCAGCAGGTTTCTGATGCTCTATTTTTACTTTCTGACACACCAAGCACTTAGACACGTACTCGGCAACATCCCTCTTCATACCAGGCCACCAGAACTTAACTTTCAAATCTTGGTACATTTTTGTGGCACCTGGGTGGATAGCATATTGACCCTTATGGGCCTCAGTCATAACTTCCTCTGCAAGTTCCTTGGGCACCACAATCCTGCCCTGGTATAATAATAATCCCTGTTCATTAACAGATATGCCACTCTGGCCTTTCAAATACTTTATACTTTCATTGCGAATCTGAGTCTCTTTAATCTTCTCGTGCAGCTCGTTCTCAATCCGAGTCAACTCCATATCACAATTCTTCCGGCAAAGAAATCCGTTATTTTCATATCACGGAATTGCTCAATCAATTGTATCATCATATGAGATAAATTAACAGACTTCCTATCAGTGCATCTGCCACAACATTGGCCTTTCCCGGGTGGTATTTCACAAAGTCATAACAAGAATTCAACCCAAACAGCTCCTTCTGATCAAATAAATATTTCAAGCTTTTATGGTCGCTGAACACAGCAAATTTCATCCCATACAGAAAATGCCTCCAAATTTTCAAGGCAAACACAATAGCAGCCAATTCTAAGTCATGCGTCGGATAATTTTCTTCATGCGGCCTTAACTGCCTAGACGCATATGCAATCATCCTTTCAGCACGCTCCCTAAACCTTTCTTAGAGGCGTCACAATATAATACAAACTCACCCTCCGGATCAGGTAGAGTCAACACCGGAGCAGTAGTCAATTTCTCTTTCAGTAGCAGATAATCCTTGGATTTTCACTAATCCATCAACTTTCATTTCATAATATAATATTAAGATACACATTTAAATATTTGAGGTGTTATACTTCTCAATTACATATCAAATATTACAATTCATGCCTTTCACTTACATCTTTCAACATAAACTCAGAATGATAAATATGATACACTTAAGCAAAATATATATGATCATGGATAATTAATGACAACACTTCATGATCTTCCTGTGGGCCTCTTGCCCGCCACTCCTGTGCCACTGCTACCTCCTGAAATAAATGCCCCGAGACGGGGTGAGATATACGAATATATCTCAGTAACATAGAGGTTCTGGAGAAAACTCCTCCCAATGGTTCACTTCGTTGTATATCAATAATATAAAACAACATCACTGTTATAAAACGGGATAAAGCAAGGGATTTAGAGAAAGGGGGTAATATCAGAAAACAACTACGACATGCGGGAATGGTAGCTACCAATACCTCGCCATGTCCTCGGCTATACGCCTATGGGTACTACCCCTGGCGTGTTCAGAGAACAACCCACCAAGGTACCCCTTCCAACCATATACACCCGAGATTACCTAGTGTGCTCCTCTCCGGACAACACACCACGACCCTGGGTCAACTGGAACTCCCTCTCGGAGACCTATCCAGTGGCAGTCCGGAAACTTGCCCGAAGGCTAAAATATCTACTGGCCAGAGATCTGGTACATAAGTACCCACTGTGATAATGCATATGCATGCTCATGTTGTTCTACACTACTCATACACACTTCCTACCGTTGCCATCAACTAGCAAGGTGGAACACAAAAGGGGAACCAGCCCCAGTACCAAGAGGTTACCTTAAATATTAATCCACTAAGCTCCGCAGCAGCTTAATCCACAGCTTGGTACACAACGAAATGCCTACATAGAGGACATATCCAATCACTTAAAAATTCAAGCAACACATGAAATTTCACAATTATTTTTAAAGGGCCAAATACACACACTTTCTACAGCATCAACATCTTGTTCCATTTTAATCACGAAAATTTCATCTTAACTCCGATTCCCTTGAATTTTTGAAATGTTATAGTAGACACTTAGGGCTTTAATTTGGCGCAAACCACACTCCATTTGGAGTCCTGTAGCGTCAGATATGAATTTTTTAATATAACAGCCCCTATGTTGATCCTAAAAGGTCCATAAGGTTCTTTTGAAATTCCTATACTTCATTCTTTTTACAAACCTACTCTAAATCATATTACACTTATATTTCCACATACAAACTTGATTAAAAACATCCTTTATCTATTTTATTTCCACATACAAACTTGATTAAACACATCCTTTAACTATTTTATCACTTGAACCTTCATCAATGCATATACTATCTTTTATTTCATTTAGACATATTATCAAACACTAGGTGTGCATATTCTTACACACAAAATTTGAACCATATAGGGTTCATTAAACTCATCCCTTTTGAGATTTCAATCATTCAACCAAAGGTTCATCAATTTTCTTATAAACTAGTTACCATTTTCTTCCCTCAAATCCTAATAAAATCATTCCAATTTCATGATTCCACTTAGGCAATACATCAAACACTTGATATACATAATTAAAGACATAAGGGCTGAATCATATATGGTGTCATAGACCACCCCATTTTCAGATTTTAACCTATTTCATGGTGATATTTCAACAACAATCAACCAACCAACATAATTTATAGAAAACCCCAACATATAACATCACATAGGCTTCAAGAAATTTTAAAGAAAGAATATGAAAACCTATATTTCCAGCTCATATAAACAGCCCACAAGATGATGTTTCCTTACCTTAATCACTTCACAAGATGCTAGAGATTATTCTCCAACAAGTAGGCAAACAAAAGCTCCCTCCAAACTCACTTGACAGCTTTGGGGTACTGGACAAATGAGAGGATTTCTCTCAACTCCAAGCTCCTTTCATGGTTCTACCACTTGATTCTTTTTTTCTAAGATCCTACCCTACAACTTTCATGAAGGATGTAAGACCTAAACACAAGTATTTGATGGAGTAAAGTTCCACCCTTTCATCACCCACTTTGTGCGCTGCACTCCACGAAGAGGAAATGAAAGAGACGACGGACACAAGAGAAAAAGGGATGTCTATTTTCTTATAAAAAGACTACTACATAATTGTTTATTTCATTACTTGGTATTTATTTAACTATTAATAATTAACTTACTCATTTGTTTCATCTAAAACTCCTATAAATTTCCTTAAATTTCATAGCTTAACTTACTCTACATCAATAATTTAAGCTACATGAAAAACACATGCATCTAAAATAAATATATATCTCACTAAGTTAGATTATATTTTATAATTAATTACTTTTACAAGTAATATTTCTTATTTGCTTTTCTAATTATTTTCATATACAACATCTTAACTTATTTTATATAGATTCATCCTTACATCTTTTATATAATTTACAACTACTATAAATCTATAAATTTTCCACACTATTATTTAAATTCTTAAAATTATAATTAGACGTCATTTGTCTAATTAATAAAATTATATTAATCATTTTCTAATTAAACATATACTTATTAAATCATATAATTCTTATCATAAATTATTAAACGACTTGCTTGGCATGAAAAGCATTCTTATTTATAACATCATGTTTCCAACATGATTTACTTATTAATATCCATATAAAAGACTTATCTAATCCTTCCCTATAATCCATGTTTAATATATTAACATATGTTTTAGATATGTGAGGTGTTATATGGATCCAAGAAATACTAAACAAAATACTGTACTAGTAAAAAAAATGAACAAAGAAATGTTGTATTACACAACAAGTGAGAGTTGTAGTGAGTGGTTAAAATTGACTATTTGCACCCCAAAGTTGATCATTGGAGAAGCATGGGAATATCTTTTCTTTTTGGTTGGATAAATTACTAGTATCCTTTACGGTAGACAATCTCGTTCGGATTAAGACTTTAAATCTCTTCCCAAGATGGTACTAGAGAGTATCGAACACATATTTATCTCTCACCTACTTAGCTCTCATACACTAACTGAGCTATTATCATTTAATTATTGGGAATACTTTTAGCCTTCACCACACTTGCGTCCAAATTGGTAAAGCAATATATATAAAGGGAAAAGTGTTTATCCTTTTAAATGACACAACTTATATCCTTTTACTCTCACAAAGAAGTGGGACCCACACTTTTATTTTTTTGTCAACTCTCTCTCCTCCTTTATCTATCTCTTTCTCTCTCTTAAAATGACACAGCCTTACATCCTTTTAAATGACACACACTTTACCCATATATAAATGAAGATGAAAATGAGTTGCAATTAACTAAAAGGGAAAAGTGTTTATCCTTCTAAATGACACAACTTATATTCTTTCATTCTCACAAAGAGATGGGACCCACACCTTTATTTTATTTTTTTGTCAACTCTCTCTCCTCCTTTACCTATCTCTTTCTCTTTCTTAAAATGACATAACTTTACGTCCTTTAAAATGACAAACACTTTACCCTAACTAAAATAAAATAAAATAAATGGGCTGCAATTTGATGGGCTCCAGAATTGGGGTTACGTGTCCAGAGCAATGAGCCCAGGCCCAAACTTAACAAACCAGAGCCCAAACAAAAAGAACAAAGTAACAAGTCGAAGGGTTTTACGAGAAAACAAAGGGAGAGAGAAAGGAACTGTCGTGTTCTGAATTGGTTCTACTATCATGAAGTTCATTCAATCTCTCATTGGTACTTCTTCTTCTTCATCATCATTATTTCCACACAGAAACACTTATTTCAGAATTTAACAATCAAGTTCATTTTTTTCAGCTCGAACCCGTTTTTCAGGCCGTGGCGGTTCATTGGGTCGGGTCTCGGGGCTCCGATTCTTCTCTGCTTCAACCGAAGAGTACTCCAAGAGGAACTACGCTAACAATGTCGCTGAATACAACACTGTCTTGAGTTCTATCGCTGCTCAAAGAAGGTATCTCCACTTTTTTTAAAAAAAAAAATTTGTTATTATTATTATTTTTAATATTTTTTTTGGGTTTATTGGATTGTTTGGTAGGAATTTCTTGCTGAGGGATGTGTACGATGATATGATGCTTGATGGGGTGAAGCCAACCCGTGACACTTTCCATTCCCTTGTTGCTGGAACCATGAAAGGTTCTAGAATGCAAGATGCTTTCTACTTCATGGACCAAATGAAAATCATAGGTTTGGTTCCTGATGTATGTACTTTTGTTCTCTTCGTTAGTTTGCTTGTGTATGTATTTTACATTTATGTTGTTTGTGCTGGGGAGGCTTGGAATGATGCTATTAAGTGGTTATTTAGTGAATTTTGTTGATGACTGTCAGAAACCTATTTGGTTGCTTGGAATTTTAGTTAGTTGCTGACATATAATGTGTTTTGAAGTGGAGTTCTTAGAACCTGTTCTGCTTCTTTTGCCTTGTTTCTTCCCAACTGAAATCTGATTTGAATGTACTTTAGGCTTAGTTCTATATCTTCAGTGTGCTAAGTTTAACCCTTTTTTTTTGTTCCTGTCTTTCCATGTTATAATAGCTATAACCTTGAGTGATAACTATAGTTATAGAGGTTATTTTCTTTATAGAGGTTATTTTCTTCTTTAGAATCTTTCCATGCTTGCATGTGTTGGAAGATAATTTGGTAGTTTGGTTATTTTTGTTTCTTGGCTTCAGGTCAGAAAAATGTGGGTTGAGTTGGCTGAAACTAGATGCAGGCTAGTTTGTAATTTACAATATATGAAACGGTGATTGGGTGTATGGATGGCTGGATCACAGTGGCTGTTGGTTTTTAACCCGTTGTGAAGTTAATGCCACTTGCAGTAGAGCAGAATCATTGTTCTAATTGTTTTCTCATATAGAGTGCATGCCACTTTCCAGTTTTTATGTTTCTAGATTAGGGACTAATTTCATATTGATGACATAGGTAACTTTATACAACTTTCTGATTTCAACTTGTGGGAAATGCCAGAACTCTGATCAAGCTATTCAGGTACCTATCACCCTCTACTTGCAGAGATGTTTTAAAAATTCTACTGCATTGGAAGTGTTTATTGCTTCCTTCTCTTTAGATGTAAAATATTTTGTTTGTTTTCCTTTGAAATGAAGATTTTGGAGGAGATGAAGCACATGGAAGTAAAACGAAATTTACAAACCTACATCTGCTTGCTACATGCTTGTGCAGCACATGGACGCTTAGACCGACTGTATGCTATAATGCTACTTCTTTTATTATTGAATACTTCCTTCACTAAAAATTGCTTTTGCCATCCATTCCTCCCTTAAGGACTCCATTGTTTGCTTTTTCCTGTGTTTTCCTTGGTTGGTACAAGATTTTGTAACTTTTTTCTGTTATTTGGCGATATCAAATAAGCATAATAGTAACTTTTTATGTTATTTGCTGAGATTAACCCATACAAGTTTTCTTTCTCTGAAATGTTGGTGAGGTGGATCTATTCTTTCTCTGTTCTAGAACAACAGGGCAACATATATTATCAATTTTATTTTGGCAACTAATTGAGACTCTCAGACTATTTTCTGTTTGTGAGGCTTTGAATCCAACCCTCTTTTGGGACCCAAACCTAACAATGAGAATTGTGGATAAATTAAATAATTTCAACTTTTAGAACAAGAATAAATTAAATTAATAATATTGGCTTTGCAGTTTGCTGCGATTTTAGAAGCTCTTTTGTGACTTGCAAGACAAAATAGTTCTGGGATTTGGGAAGCTCAGAACTGGTATTTGTTTTTAATAATTTTAGTTTACTCCTTATTTGAAAGACTACAACTTATTATTTTGCTCCTTGATGTTGTTTGAGGCTATACTTGTTAGATCTGTCATTTCCTCACAATCCACAGAAATTGTGTATTTTGAATTTCTGCCCCATTTTAATCTGTCGTCCACTGCATGGGCTAATCATTTTGACTTGCATAACTTTTTCTTGCTTACACTATTTTTAACTCCTTAAAACTAGGGTAGACTGGCAAGCTACGTAGCTATGATTGTCTTATGTAATGGAAGAACTTGTTTTGGATTATTTATGTAGCCATTTTGGATTATTTGTGGAAGGTTTTGTGATTTATCTTGCATTTTCTTTGATGATTATGTGGTGTTCTTTTGCTTATGCTTTTATCATACTGACTTATTTATATAACATGCTTCCTAAATATAGTAATGAGAAAGTTTAATGATACATTAAGCTATTTCTTTTCATCTGCATTTTTCAAATTTGAATGCGTATTGTGCATATTGAGGAATCAGTCACACTGATATCATTTCATTCAGCTTTCACAGAAGCAGAAGGTTCAACAAGACTCAGGACAATTGACAAAAGTGATTCGTCATTTCAATCAGACAAAGCCAATAGCTGCTAACGCTAAAGAAAGTAAAAATGAACTCTCTGATGATATGCTAGATTCTGTAAGTATCAATTTCATTATTGGTTAGATATAATAGTTCTTTTCTCCTCTCTTTTTTAACTGTCATAACTTAATGTATGAAATCATTATTTTTTGTTTTTCCACTATTTTCCTTGCAGGTATTTGGCGGCTCATAATGCATGTATTGATACCCTCAACATTAGGAGCCAAAATATAGCACCACCAAATGTAGCATGTGCATTGCAATTTTCTGTGTATTTGGTTACCGTAGTGAGTCAGGGTGATGCTTTCTTGATGTATTTCTTAATTTGTAATGGTTTATCTATAAAACAATTTTGTATTGATCTATGTTTTCAGAATGAAAATTAAGGTTAGCTCCATACATAACTGGCAATGAGTTTAACGTGAATTGAAATTTCTAAATTGGGCAAATTTTAGTTTTAAATGAATTTTTTTGCCACTTATGAATTGTAGACTCCAAATATGTTGTCCATAATGCGTGTAATTTGATTTAAACTTTGTACTTAATTTTATGCTATCATGATTCATCATTTACGAATTGATAAACTACATTATTTATTTTTCCCGTCTTCTAATTGATGAGACATGGCAATTTATACAAATTGATGCAATTTTTTTCTGTGTTATGAATAAAAGCTATTTTATTCCTGTAGACACTTAAATAAATCCGATGGCAATCTAATGATGATATTTAACGAAGAAATTTTGGAGGTTGATAAATTTTTAAATTAATAATTATATATGGTTTGTAATTAAATATTATAAGGGCACTTGACCATAAAAAGTTATAAAAGGATTATTTATTTGTGGAGGTGGATAACTGCCGAACCTGAAATAGAAGGAATCAAAGAACAAAATAAAAATGAAAATGAGAAAAATAGAAGTCTCGAGGGTGAAATTCCAAAACTAAGCATTATAGGGTATGTTTGGTATAGTTTTTATTTTTGGTTTGATGGGAAAGTGTGGGTGCGGCATTGTTGTATATCACGTTTGTTATAAGCTATTGAAAAAAAATACTAGACGATTTGGAAGGATAGGAAAGGTGGTTTGTGTTGATTTTTGGCGCAATAATACTGTTCCAAAATACACTCTCAGACATGGTATTTTATATATGGATAACTAAGTGAAAAATAGTGTAATGAAAAATGTTTCACAATAATACTGTTGCAAAAATTTTCCCGGTAATATTTCGATAAACCAAACATCTTTTCTTAAACTTTTCTATCAAATTTACTTTCCTACTATTTCTCTAGTAAATATTTCCCTTGTAAAAAAAACTTTCGCTTCTACCAATCTGATACCTATATATTTTGTAATTTATGTGCAGTTAATATAAAGAGTGGGGATATTCTAACTACCAAAAATTCTTACTACCCATCACATCATCATTGGATCATTGAGAGAGAATGTTAAAAAGTTTTTGGAGAGAGAGAAAATGTTAATCTAATGGTGACTAGGGAAAAATTTACTATGGTCCGGGACCTTTGTGGTCCTTCCTATAGACATTCGACACCTGTATTAAATATTTATTTTTCTCTTTTTTCTTTTTTCTCTCTCCAATTTTTTATTTCTTTCTCTCTCTTCCGGCCCACCCCATCAAAAGTGCTCCCGGAGCACTACATTCGGTGATTAGATAGGTAGTAAGTTGGTAGAAGAGAATTTTAGTAGTGAGAATATCTCTCCTCTAATATAAAACATGTAAGTTGTTAAAATCATTAAATAATCAGTGAATATTATATTATGTAAACATTTTTTTTCTGTGGATGTGTAACATCCCGCATGATTAGGAAATTACATAACTTGCATTTAGGGGTAAAGCATACTAGAAATTCGAATTGTATGAAGTAGTGGTCTTGTCTTTAAATCACATAGTTTTCCATAGAATTGGATAGGCCTAACTGTGAGAATAAATAGAATTACGACTTAAGGAAATATTTACTTTAGGCATGTAGAAATTTAATTAAAGAGTATAGACATGATTGATTGTAACATATATGACATAAAATAGTGCTTAAGAGACTTGGGGAACTTATTAACTTAGTGGGTTGGTGCATGAGTAATTAGGACCATTGGGTTTAGTAAGTTGTGGCCACACCTTGAAGTAAACCCTCGGCCCTAGAGCATTGGAGGGCCTTGCTCAGCCTTGCTTACCTTAGACTTACTTTGGGAACACCTCAAATCTGCACCTTTTGGCAGGGAGTTTCGGTTGGCAAACAAATTAATCACCCCTTTTAGTTCTTTGAATCTTGCGCAGCCTTGGGCAGGGAACAAGCTGATGGCTTGTGCCTTAAGTCAAACTCAAGTCACACCACCTTCTCACCTCTTTACTTGTGCGCATAATGGGAAGCATTAGGT
Source organism: Gastrolobium villosum (assembly GCA_032173675.1). Taxonomy (NCBI): domain Eukaryota; kingdom Viridiplantae; phylum Streptophyta; class Magnoliopsida; order Fabales; family Fabaceae; genus Gastrolobium; species Gastrolobium villosum. Next base: position 25,099 of record JAVKPL010003807.1, read on the forward strand.
ACAAATTCTGACTGCTTTTGCAGTATCATAACCCTCTTAGGCTGCACATTTTCAAGCCTTGTGCAGATCGCTTAGCTCCCCTTTTTGCTGCATTGAACGCCACCCTATTCCCCTTTTTTTTCAAGTTATGCTTCTAGCTCCTCATGACACTACTTGACTGCCATCTACTGTCCCTTTCTACCTCCCTAGGTGCGCTAAGTTCAAGAGAGAAACTTGCAATGACTTGTATTAGTAGCCAGCCTTGTCATCTCTTGTGTTGTCATCCTCCTTCACGGTCTCCTATGCGCAGAAGAGGTGCAGATTCTGACTTTTACTTTTGAGGATTAGTAGCTTTCATCACATGGCAAGCCTTTACCCCTTTAGTCTGTCACTTGTGCGCATAGGGAGAGTCATATGCTGATTTTTGTGGCTTTGAGGACTGCATGACAGCTCCTTCTTGCTCTCCACGCAACCTTTGGAGTGAAGACAACTTTGTGCAGGCTGTCACTTTGCTCTTTGGGAAGCCTCACCACTCTAACTCTACATAGGGCAATAGCTATCATACTTTCTTGTCTCTTCTCACTGCACATTCAGATCTGAATTGGGGTCACTTCTTTATTCATCCTAGGCGCACCCTTTCTGTCCTTAAGCAAACTTCTCTCACCCATCTCTTCTTGGCCGAATACCTCTTGGAGCAGCAACCTATCTTGTGTGTGGCTACATGTCTTGAATGAAATCTGCATAGGTGATTCTCATTGGCCAAGAAGTAACAAGTATTCACCTAAAGCTACCCCTCTCCTTCTCTTGTGCGCATGGTCTTAGGGAAATACAATCCAAGTTTGCTGCCACTTTGACTCAGATCATTATATCACCCCCAATCCCTGCACATGCGTTGGAATCATTGTATCACCATGCAAGACTTATTATTTCCACTTCTTGATCAAACTCAGCCCCCTATTTATACCCCCTCAGGTCATGAAATCCCACAAGCATTAACCAGAAAAGTTGCATGTCCCTTCTCCTCCCAAAGCCTTCAAACCGTGACTTGCCTTGCAAGAGTACAACCATCCAAGTACCCCTTTATCCCTTGCATGTGCGCCATTTTGCATCACTCTTGGAGCAGTTGGATGCTTCCTTACATAGCAGCCAGGAACACCTCCTTGTCTACAAACTTCCTCCCCTCCCAAACTGCAATCCCAGACTGAAAGCCAAGGGAGACTAGGCTCATATCTCCTCCTCATTCTATCTCACAAACCGTGCTCCATGGGAATAGGATAAACCATTTTTAACAGACCTTCCTCCACCCCTTCTTCGGCTGAGAACATTTGAGTAGGAGGTTGTAATGAAACATCAATAGCAGAAACTGAAGCTCCTTCATCCCATCTACAACTGCCTATACCTTGAACTTTAGGAAGGGAAACAAATGCTGAAATACCTTCTCCTCCTACCTTTCCCACCGGTCTGCTTCCATATGCAGCTAGCAAGGGGACTGCACATGAGCAATTCCCCACTCCCATTCTCTTGTTCGGCTGATGAGGATTCCATCCCACATGCAGAAGCAACAATGAGTTCACAGTCATTCTCCTTCTTTTGTCCAGCCGAAGACAGCCTTTACCTAGGAGCTGGAAATCGGTTCTTGGAGAGTAGATAAATCTCCTGTATGTGTCTGCAGAGAGAAGAAGAGGTAAGACAATCCTTAGAAACCCTTGCACCATCTCTGTCTCGACATCCTTGAGGATGTAGGAAGAAGTTTACTCCCTTTGTCATGCCTACCCATTTCTGTTCACTTGTGTAGCAGTCATTTTAATGCATGAAAATCTGAAAACTGTTTTACCAGCTTGGAACATGAATCACAATGAATTTCGGAGTTGTCCTTGGATTAAGAAAATAGATTAGGCTTTGCGTGTGCTCTAATAATCAAATCATCATGTCATCAGGCTAATCCCTTATGCTTAAGTGTTGTTGGTGGGGGTTTGCTACAGAAAAGATTATAATCGCTTGTTTGGGGTCTATAGATCGAATCGGTTTATATGATGGACTTTGGGAAATTTTCTGTGTGTTAACAACTAAGGAATTAGACTAAGGAATTTTATCTTGTTTGTACTGATAATTTCGTAGACAGCATGTTAAGGCCCTATAACACATTCTTGAACTTGAGATAAAAGGTCTTGTTGATGAATGGACTTTATGCATCTAGTTACTAGCCTAAAACCAAACCTGCATGTGTAGGTTCCCTTGGAAATTTTGTCACTGGTTAACGAATGTTAGGATAAAATCTAGGCAGAAAAATAATAAGCAATTGGAAGGACTAAATCTGGTTGGCACCAAACTGTGCATGTACCTTAGCCTATGTAGACAGATTGGATTTTGCCTTTTAATGACCCCTAAACCGTATAGGAATGTATAGACATGATAAAGTAGTGGCCTCTAGTGGATGGTCATAAAAACCAGGGTACATGTATAAGGGAATTAAGTTACAATGCCTAATTAACAATGGGAGAAAAAAAAATTAAAGCGATCAAGTTGGGAATTAATTTAGTATATGAAGCTTGGAATCTCAGTTAAAACTTTGACTGCATGAAAAGTACATTTGATGTATAATAAATAATAAAATGCAGTTTTGGTAACTGGTTGATTAGGTGCAAAGACTCCTAACATCAGGGAACTCTATGTGATGTATATGGTGCTATGAGATAAATTCTGATTGGATATGTATATGTATCTATTTGATTAGGTGCACAAGATCCTAGCTCATTGGAATGTTTAATTGATATGTGGCTTGATGATGTTTGACAAAGAATGTTAAAGACACGAGGTAAGTGTCAGGCGATATTACCTAATGTGACTATTGACTACTGGTATAAAATTGTGACATGATGCTCCATATGCCGTAAAAATATTATGTTCCATTATGATGAAAGGAAACTGCCAAAAATGTGCCGTGATGGCTATATGATTATGAGGTAAAGACGTTATGAGGCAGCATAACGCATATGAAAAGTATATGTGCCGTGATGGCTATATGAAAGGTATATAAGCATGCACCTTACATCATACCGCATTTTTACGCTTTGTGTGTGAAAGCATAGCATGACATGCATATATCATGATCATATAGGCCTTGTTTTAGAATAGTTATGTACAGGACCATGTGTTTGAGCAAGCATCATATAGGCATCCCCAAGGTACCGGGGTATGGGACACTTGGCATCAGTCCGCATAGGCCCACAGTTGGAATCCACATGGAGCTCAGGTGCCAAGGGTATATTTGATTCCACTGTGAAGTGCGCGCACGACGGTGCTAAAAGCGCAAAGGAAAGGCGTTATATACGCAATATATGAATATGATGAAAAGGAAAGGCGTTATATGCGCTATATATATGAATATGATGAAAAAGAAAAAGGAAAAGGAACAAGGATATGTTGAAGTGACTGTTTATGATTTTGTGCCTAGTTAATACTGTTATATTACTGGTTTTGTTGCCACACTACTGGGATTTTTCTCACCCCTTCGGGGCTGCTATTTTCCAAAATGGCAGGAGGACGTAAAAGCTTTTGAAGAAGTGAAGTTGCTGTTGCTTGCTGATGCATGGGTTTTTGCTGTTACTGTTTGATTGTTGGATGACTGTAATGCTTTATATTTCGGTACTCTTGGATGACTGTAGACTTTATCATCTTCTATTTTGTTTTGATTCTTTTATGAGCAGTGACTGTTTTGGAAATGTTTTGTGAAAAGGGTTTTTGAACGTTTCTTTAAGTATCGAATTTTAACAGTTTTACAGGTACCTTACGGGTCATGTTTCAAGGGGCAAACGAACTCCGATTTTCTATTATTTTATATGCACGCGAAGCCCCGAGAATTTACTTTCAAACTGTGCAGGTTTTATTTTTATCCGAAACCTGTGCGAATTTTAATAAGCTTTGCTTTACAACTGGTTTTCCTGAAAACGGACAGAATGCTCAAGCAACTTGAGCGTTCTGTTCCGTGGGGCTATTCACCTCCGAATCGCGTATAATTTATATGTATGCGACGCCCCGGATGTCTAGTTTTTCAGAAGCTTGGAATATTTTTTATCGCATCTGAATTCGATTTTATACGGATTTTATAAGGCAGCAAGGTTTTCTGAAAAGTATAGAAAATTCAGCAAAGTGTTTTATAATTAAAATTTCCTATGATTGATAATGATTTCATGTTGTTAATAGGTTTTATAAGAATCAATTCTGGATCTTTTCTTGTTTCAAATTAAATAATATTTGATAAAGTATTCAAAAGAATGGTTCCATACCGCTGTAACTCTAATACGATTCTAGCAAACAACCCTCTTGGATGCATACAAGAGTGGGTGTTACACATCCCAATCGTCCTTCGTGAAGCATGATCCTGAAGAATGCAATGAGAAGAAGAAAAATTAGCAAAAATAGAGGAATCACGAGTCAAGGAACTGATTGATAAGAGGTTAAACAAAAAAGATGGAACACAAAGGACATGATATAGGGTAAAAAGAGCAGAGATGGATACCGAACCAATAGCGGTAACCATCGCTGAAGACCCATTGGGAAAAGAAACTAAAGAATTAGAAGAAGAAGGAGATGAGAGAATGGCAGACGAGGTGCAAACGTGGTGGGTGGCACCGGTGTCCAAAATCCAACAGAAAGAAGACAAAACAATAGGAGACGTACCGCTGAAACTAGCCACAGACGGAGAAGACTCAACAGCGGAAGGAGTGGAGATCGAAGAGGAAGATGCAGAGTTCTGTTGTATCATCGCAAGCAACTGGTTGTATTGGCTGGGTGTAAACGCAAGAGGAGCGTCGGAGTGGGTGGGTGTCGGTGCTGAAACATGTGGCTGTGAGGGAGAAGAGAATTTGGGGCTGTATGGAACGGATTGTGTAAAATGGGCCTGGGCCGTATTTGGGTGAGGTGAGAAGTTGGGCCTAGGAACCCTGGGTTTGTACCCAGGTGGGTACCCATGTAGTTTGAAACATTTTTCTCTCGTATGACCAGAGAGATTACAGAAGGTACAAAGAGGACGAGAACGGCGTTGGGCAGCAGCCACCGTGGGAATCGACGGAGGGTGTGAGGCAACGGAATTAAGCAGGGGAGTATCAGAGGCAACCGGAGATGGCAAGGCAAGTGAGAGCTGACGTTGACGCTCTTCCTGGAGAACCATGGAGAAGACCTTGGCAAGCAAAGGCAGTGGCTCAAGCAGCAAAATCTGAGCGCGGACAGATGAAAAAGATTCATTGAGTCCAATAAGGAACTGAAGCACATGATCATGCTCCCTGCCAGTACCAATGTCGCGAAGGGCACCACAAGTGCAGGAAGGTAGAGGAATGTAGTCCTGTAATTCATCCCAAAGGGATTTCAACTTGGTATAGTAACCATTAACATCAAGAGATCCTTGACACAAGGATGAAATGCGTTGTTTAAGCTGGAAAATCCGAGGACCATTCGCCTGAGAGTACCGGGTCTTTAAATCAGTCCAAACTTCATAGCCAGTAGAAAAGTAAAGAAGACTATCAGCGATGTCCGTAGCAACCGAGTTCAATATCCATGAGATCACCGTGGAGTTACATCGAGTCCAAGAGGAGAAGAGGAAATCAGTGGAGGGAGGACGAGTAATGGTGCCGTCAACAAAAACTAACTTATTCTTTGCGGTTAAAGCAAGAAGCATGGCACGATGCCAAGAACTGAAATTAGATCCGGTTAAAGTATGAGAAACCAAAACTAATCCAGGATGGTCTCCGTTTTGGAGATAATAAGGACTGGACAAATCATCCATAGAAGATGAAGAACCTGTGGAGGTGTGGTCTGGTGGAGGGCGAGTGGAGGTGTTAACACGAGCCATGGAGAAAGGCAAGGGTTAACCAAAGATCACTGATACCATATTAGTTTGTTATTACTCAGAGAAAAAGAAAGATAAGGAATGAACACTGAATATTCCATTAAGCTTGAATGAAAAGAAGGAAAGATACATATGGTTATATACACCACTGTCATAACAGAATAATGAAAAAGGAGCACATGTGCTAGCACCACTAGTGCACGATACAAAACAGAAATTAGTTACAAACAGAAATTAGTTACAGTAGAAATGCATAAAACAGAAAATATAAAATGTATACTAATAGAGTCCTTCAAGGTAGTCTAAGATTGGGTTAGGATCTACACATGTCAACTAATATCACTAACCTCTTGCATCCGTGACACCTGGCCCTCCTATTCCCTTGCATGACCGCCACATGCCCTTCTATTGCTCTTGCATGTCCGCCACACTTGTACCAACCTTGGGGCAATTGGATGTTTTCCTTCTTTACGTTTCGGCCAAGTCCCTTGCTGATTAAGGGATTGTTTCTTCATGTATTAAAATAATTAGGTACCTTTTTGATCTCCTTCCTAGGCGTTGGCTAGTTGAACCACAAGGCTAAGTCATTGTACCCCACGTAGAAGCATACACTTTTTCTCATCAGCCTCAAGTCTGTGAAACATCCAAGAAGAATTCAGGGAGGTAAAGTGTATTCCTTTCATCCCACTTCCCTTAACCTCCTCTCTACCATAAACACAGTCAGGAGGAAACCATAGAAGAAGTTTCGATTGCATTTTCCTTCCTCATCCTCATCTTTGTTGAATAAACTTTAAATGTTTTGTTAGTTTTATATTTATTAGTCTTAATTAAGCAGTCATGTGTTTAGGTAAGTGAAAGGCCAAGAGTTGTAAGAAAGTGAAAGGCCAAGAGTTGTGAGAAAGTGAAAGGCCAAGAGTTGTGAGAAAGTGAAAGGCCAAGAGTTAGAGAGGCAAGAGTTGGAAGTTTAGTTTTGTGGTTTATGGCTAATTTAATGTTTGGTTCATGAAAAGGCAATCTAGTGCCTATATAAACTAATCCATATTGTAAGCAACATATCACAAGAAAAAGAGAAATACAAGTTTTGTCTTCTCCACAAGAAAATAGTTGTTTTTATTTTAAGTTCTACATTATAGTGATACCACAAATTGGTATCAAAGCTATGGAAAGGGGGAGTGATATGGCACTACCTAAGTTGACGAAGGAGAACTACGAGAATTGGAGCATCCAGATGAAGGCTCTTCTCGGATCCCAGGACGCTTGGGAGAATGTTCAAGCAGGTTTTGTAGAACCACAGGACACTGGAGGCCATTCGGCGGCTCAAACCAAAGCGTTGAAAGAGAGGCGTGCAAAAGACAAGCTGGCGTTATTCATGCTCTTCCGAGCTGTAGACGAATCCGGGTTCGAGAAGATAGCAAATTGTGAGACCTCAAAGGCAGCCTGGGACATCTTAGCAAATGTCTATAGAGGAGCTAACCGGGTTAAACAAGTCCGGCTTCAAACCCTTCGTGCCGAGTTGGAGGGAATGAAGATGAAGGACACGGAAGGAGTATCCGGGTTCGTTGCCCGGGTTCAAGGAATTGTGAACCAGTTAAAACGGAATGGAGAAGATATACCTGACACCAGAGTGGTGGAGAAAATCTTGAGATCTTTGACAGACCAGTTCGAAAACGTGGTTTGTGCTATAGAGGAGTCCAAGGACCTGTCTACACTCACCATTGACGAGTTGGCGGGTTCCCTTGAAGCGCATGAACAAAGAAAGAAGAAGAAGGAGGAAACTATTGAGCAGGCACTTCAGACCAAAGCAATAATTAAAGATGAGAAGATGCTCTATTCTCAAAATTTTCGAGGTAGAGGACGTGGCCGCGGTGGATGAGGTACTAGCCGTGGTGGTAGAGGTCGAGGCCGAAGTCAAGAAGTGTATAGTGATGAGGTAGGACAGTCAAATCAACAAAACTGGAGAGGAAGAGGACGAGGTCGACGAGGAGGTCGGTCACATTATTCAAACATCGAGTGTTACAAATGTGGAAAGTTTGGTCACTATGCAAAAGATTGTAACTCGGACAAGTGTTACAACTGTGGCAAAGTCGGACATTTCGCAAGAGAATGCAGAGAGGAGAAAAAGGTGGAGAGACGTCCAACCTAGCCACAGAAGACGAGATGAAGGATGGTGTCTTGTTAATGACACACAGTGAAGGAAGTCCAGACGATGACATGGAGTGGTATCTTGACACGGGTGCGAGCAACCACATGTGCGGACATAAGCACTTCTTCAAGGAGATGAGAAAGGTGGAAACCGGACATGTTTCGTTCGGGGATGCCTCAAAGGTTGAGGTAAAAGGCCGAGGTACGATCTGTTTCCTACAAAAGGATGGGTTAATTGGCTCAATTCGAGATGTGTACTATGTACCCGACCTAAAAAGCAATATTTTAAGCATGGGTCAACTGATGGAGAAAGGTTACTCGGTTATTATGAAAGACCGGGTATTGTATTTGAAAGATGAGCAAGGTCAGCTGATAGTTCGGGTTCAAATGGGTAAGAATCGTATGTATAAACTAAATCTGAAATGTATACAGGTTGAATGTTTACAAGCCGAGGTGGAAGATAAGGCGTCACTTTGGCATCTCCGGTTTGGTCACCTACATTATGGTGGTCTAACCGAGTTGGCAAAGAAGAAGATGGTGGAAGGGTTACCTGGCATCAACTTTGAAGGAAAGTTTTTGTGAGAGTTGTGTACTTGGCAAGCATGCCAGGACCACGTTTCAGAAGATGGCAAGATTCCGGGCTAAGCAACCTCTGGAACTAATACATACCGACTTGTGTGGACCCATCAATCCGGGTTCCTTCAGCGGTAAGAAGTATTTTATTTCCTTTATTGATGATTTCTCACGGAAAACTTGGGTTTACTTTCTGAAGGAGAAGTCCGAGGTGTTTGATGTGTTCAAAAGGTTCAAGGTGATGATTGAGAAGGCAACAGGAAGCTATATCAAATCGGTGTGGTCTGACAGAGGTTGGGAATATAACTCAACAGCGTTTATGTCTTTCTGTGAGGAATAGGGGATAAGGAGGTTTCTAACAGCACCATACTCACCACAACAGAATGGCGTGGCTGAAAGGAAGAACCGGACTATTCTTGACATGGTTCGGTCAATGCTGAAGAACAAAAGGATGCCGAAGGAGTTTTGGGCGGAAGTTGTGCAGTGTGCTGTGTATGTGCAGAACCGATGTCCACATTCGAACTTGGATGATAAAACTCCACAGGAAGCATGGAGCGGTCAAAAGCCTTCAGTGGCTCATCTCAGAGTTTTTGGCAGTATAGCCTATGCACACATACCGGACCAGCTCAGAACCAAGCTCGAGGATAAAAGCAAGAAATATGTTTTTATTGGATATGATGAAATAACAAAGGGGTATAAGCTGTTTGACCCCGTCAACAAGAAAGTCATAGTAAGCAGAGATGTAAAGCTCAATGAAGCAAATGAGTGGGACTGGAACAATTCTTCTGAGGTAAACTTTGAAGACGGAATCTCAACACAAATTATCAACCCGGCAAGTCCTGAAGCTTCTGATGATGAAGATGAGGTACGACAACCCAGGATGCGAAGCATACAAGACATATATGAGTCAACAAGTGAGGTACATTTTGTTTGTCTTCTTGCAGACTCTGAGAGCATAAGTTTTGAAGAAGCCATCCGAGATAAGAAATGGCAAGATGCCATGGATGAGGAGATAGAAGCCATTGACCGAAATAACACATGGGAGTTAGCCGAGCTACCAGAAGGAAGTCGGCCCATTGGAGTGAAGTGGGTGTTCAAGAAGAAGATGAATGCTCAAGGGGAGATAGAATGATATAAAGCTCGACTAGTTGCAAAAGGTTATAAGCAGAAGGCTGGAATTGACTATGACGAGGTGTTTGCCCCTGTTACAAGGATGGAGACAATTCGGCTACTCATCTCACAGGCTGCTCAATACAGATGGCCAATGCATCAAATGAATGTAAAGTCGGCATTTCTGAATGGTGTTCTTGAAGAAGAAGTTTATGTGGAACAACCGCCGGGCTACATGAAGGCAGGAGAAGAGAAGAAGGTGCTGAGATTGAAGAAAGCACTTTACGGGTTGAAGCAAGCACCACGGGCATGGAATGCTCGTATTGACAAATATTTCAAGGAGAATGGACTTGAACAATGTCCATATGAACATGCTGTTTATGTCAAGAAAAATGGAGGAGACTTGTTAATTGTGGCTCTTTATGTTGACGACCTCATTTTTATGGGAAACAATGCCAAGATGATACAAGAGTTCAAGAGCACAATGACAAGAGAGTTCGAAATGACAGATCTCGGTTTGATGAAGTTCTTTCTTGGTTTGGAAGTAAAACAAAATGAGAAGGGAATCTTCGTGTCACAGGAGGCTTATACAAAAAAGATTTTGAAGAAGTACAAGATGGAAGATTGCAACCCAGTTTCAACACCAATGGAACCCGGTTCAAAACTCTCTAAGTTTGATGGAGGAGACCGTGTTGATGCAAGCAAGTACAGAAGTTTGGTGGGAAGCCTACGTTATCTCACATGCACGAGGCCGGATATCTCGTTAAGTGTCGGCATAGTAAGTCGGTTCATGGAGGAGCCGAGATACACACATTGGAAGGCGGTAAAGAGAATTCTGAGGTATGTTCAAGGTACAATTTCACACGGGTTACACTACTCGAGCTCGGCAAAATACAAGTTGATTGGATATTCTGACAGTGATTGGTGTGGAGACATAGATGATCGAAAGAGCACGGCTGGTTATGTGTTTTTCATGGGCAACACGGCATTCACCTGGATTTCGAAGAAGCAACCTATTGTGACACTGTCGACATGTGAAGCTGAATATGTAGCTGCATCTAGGTGTGTTTGTCATGCAATGTGGCTCAGGAATTTGCTAAGCAAGTTGGAGGAAAAACAAGTCGGTCAAACTGTGATCCGAATTGACAATAAGTCGGCTATAGAGCTAGCCAAGAACCCGGTAAATCATGAAAGAAGCAAGCATATTGACGTCCGGTTTCACTTCATCCGGGATCAAGTAAAGGAAGGAAATGTGGAGCTAACACACGTGACCAGTCAAGAGCAAGTCGGGGACATCTTCACAAAGCCACTGCCGACGTTGCTGCTCAACAATTGCAAGAAGATGCTTGGGATGAAAGATGGCAGAACCATTTAAGTTTATGAAGGAGAATTGTTGAATAAACTTTAAATGTTTTGTTAGTTTTATATTTAATAGTCTTAATTAAGCAGTCATGTGTTTAGGTAAGTGAAAGGCCAAGAGTTGTAAGAAAGTGAAAGGCCAAGAGTTCTGAGAAAGTGAAAGGCCAAGAGTTCTGAGAAAGTGAAAGGCCAAGAGTTAGAGAGGCCAAGAGTTGGAAGTTTAGTTTTGTGGTTTATGGCTAATTTAATGTTTGGTTCATGAAAAGGCAATCGAGTGCCTATATAAACTAATCCATATTGTAAGCAACATATCACAAGAAAAAGAGAAATACAAGTTTTGTCTTCTCCACAAGAAAATAGTTGTGTTTATTTTAAGTTCTACATTATAGTGATACCACAATCTTCCCTAAGCCGTGCGCACCTCAAGGGGAAACAAAACACCAAGACTACATTATTTCCCCTTTTTCCTTGCTTCAGCCATGACACCCTTCAAAGAGGTGAAGTGTTGTTTTCGCTGTTTCTTATTCCTTTTCATGGATCGGTTCTAATTGCATGCAATGAACTGAGCGGTGACTGAAGTCTTCTCTACCTTGCATGCAGTTGAGACCGGTCTTTTCGAGCCTAGGAAAATGATGGGGCTGCTCTCTGCTCGGCTGTCATTCTTCGTGCGCTCAAGAAAGGGTGAGTTGGGTTTCAAAGTTCTTGTTTTCTCTACACTGTTTCGGTTGGAATAGAGGTTATTGGAAGTGAATTCTGATGTCACCCTTTCATCTGTTTCGGTTTACAATCATGTTAGGAAGTAGTCTATTTTCCATCTCTATTAATTGTTCCTACCCTCTTCTCTGTTCATGTGAACCTTGCTGTATGCATGTTTTGAAATAAATCTCTGGACAAGCTTTGAGAATGGTTTATTGTTGTTCGTTGGACTGTTTTGGGGAGGCTGTATCATACACCTAATTCTGCATGTATTAAATTACATTTATAGCATGCTCATCAATTCTTCTTAGCGCACCATTAGGCCTTGTAAGGGTGATTAGGTGATGAAATAAATTTGGAACACTTAGTTCTGCCTAAACCGAACCTGCATATACAAGGGGGATTGGATTTTGTTCGCTGTAACATATTGATATATTAACTCTAAGTCAGAAATTAATCTAGTGTGATTACAAAATAAGAATAAGAAGCATGAAAATTTGTGATAAACTATAAGAATAAGATGAAAACAATTCTGACTTGTCACCCATGTATTTAGGTGCACGTAACTCTTATTGAGTGAGCTGAATTTTGGTGCTGTTGATTATTGCTTGGAAACAAGGTAAGTGTTAGGTGGTATTACCTAATGTGACTATTAACTAGTGTATAAATTTGTGAATTGTTGCTCACATGTGCCTAATGATTATTCTGTTATTTATGATGAAAGTATTCTGCCATGGAAATGTTAAGATGGTGATTCTGTTATGAAAAGGAATTATGGCGTGGCAGTATGGTATCAAATGTACATGAAGTATATGCTATTATGATGATGATATAGTCATGCATATTCATCATGCATCTGTTTCTTTTGTTTGGTGTGTGAAAGCATAGCATGACATACATGCACAGAATTCATGTTAGCTTTGATGCTAAGAATAGTTATATAAAGGACCATGTGTATGAGCACACATCATATAGGCATCCATTCGGTACCAGGGTATGGGACAATTGGCTTCCGTCCGCATAGGCCACAGTTGGAATTCACCTTTGAGGGAGCCATTATGGAATATCCACTGTGTAAGTACGCGCACGACGGTGCTGTGAGCGTAATGAAGGCGTTATATACGCACTATGATGATATGTTAATATTTATCCGAAAGATGAAATGTTGATGCGACGGTTTTATAATTTTGTGCCTAGTTTAATACTATTGCATTATTGGTTTTGTTACCACACTACTGAGATTTTTCTCACCCCTTTGGGGCTGCAATTTTTATAAAATTGCAGGAGGACGAAAAAGCATATGAGGACGTGGTCATATGGATATTTGCTGTAAATTACTATTGTTTGGACTGTCTGCTGTTACTGTTTTGTCTGTTGGATGACTGTATGATTTTAATATTTTGAGAAGCTTGAACTACTATTTTGAACATGTTTTAGTCTCTGTTTTTAAGGTGTTGTAATCTGTTTGACCTTAGAAATATTTTGAGTACGTTTGCGAAAAATAATTTCTTAAGCGTTTTAAATGCTGATTTCCAAACTATTTTAGCGAGCACCTTACGAGTTCTGTATCTAGGGCTACAGACCTCCGTTTTACACATAATTTATATACACGCGGAGCCCCCGATGTCTTGTTTCATATTATGTAAATTTTACAAAGAAATTCTGAAGGCTCGATTTATTATGATTTTTGCAAGTTAGGTCATTTTGGAACATTGCACTGAATTGCCTTATACTTTGCGAGTTCAGTTTCGGGAGCTAGACACCTCCGAACGAAATAGAATTTATATGTATGCAAAGCCCCAGGTGTCTAGTTTCTTGTGTCAAAGCAGTTTTATCTAAATTTTTGTACTCGATTGGATATGACTTTTACAAGGCAGCAAGGTCTGTTAAGATAAATTAATGTTTCAGCAACTCAAGTAACTTTTGTCTAAATGTCACACTGGTTGTTTTTAGACCAGGTTTGAATACAAAAAATTTATGAAACTTAAAACAAAATTTTCAGAACTACTTATTAGCATTCCGACTCTAATCCGCTTAGCAGACAACTCTCTTGGATGCATACAAGGGAGGGTGTCACACTAATTGGTATCAGAGCAGTTTTGATCCAAGGTGTTTGTATTGATGAAATGTTTGCTTTTTGTACCTGGTTGTTGAATGGTTGTTGTTTGAATATATTGGTTGTTGGTATAGTTTCACTGAATTATTGTTGTTTGGATATAACTATGAAATTGCTATTTTGCTATATGTTAGAATTACGCTATTCACTGCTGATGTTGGAATATGATAATTGAAATGTTGCTAGCTGTCATGCATTATGCTATGTGCGTAAAGGTACTTGTGGTGTCCGGTGTTCAACATGGTTATGCACACTTCAATGCTGGCGGTGAGCCTGATCAACTCACTGCCACGTATGATGTGTGTGCACAATCATGGTGACCCCGGGTACACTGGTGCTTGAAATGCTGTGTGAAATATTAAATTACTACTTACATTAATGGTTAATTATCAATTTTGTTTCCTATGGATTATGAGCAAGGTTCTATATATATGTGCTAGATGTGAATATTTTGTGATACCCTAAATCGTGAATGATAACGTGTAAACTTTAAATTATGACTGCTGGTGTGTACTTGCCCTTGAGGTTCATGATTGTTTCTTTGCATGAGTGGTTGTGTATATAGTTGGATAGTAGAAACTGTTATTATGCACTAATTCTGTTTTGTTACTCAATTGCGTAAGGAGTTAATATGTTTGAGAAGAGTAGCAGTGGTTTAATTATGAAAATCGATGTAGGGATAGGTCCCTTATCTAAGTAGATTCGGTTAATGCCTTTAGAACGTAGGATTAGAATTAATTAAGACTTTAATATGTGGGTCCGCTGTCCTTCCAAATTTTCGAATGGTGAATTGGCACTAGACATCATTCTTGAGAAAAAAGCTGTAAACAAAGTGGTGAGGTGTGGAGGAGGATACTGGACTCCTATCTCACTGTCCTTCATATGAGTGATACTTGTCGTTCTAGTTCATACGTATTGGATTGCTTTGTATGATTTTGATCACTTTTAGACTTGCATATAGTTTGTTGTCTCTGTTTATAGTAATGGTTTTTATATGGTGATTGTTTGAATTTGTCAGTTTAAATTTCTAACATTATATTGGAACTGAATACACAATTAAAGAAAGGTTATCTGAATTGAATTTAGAATATAGTGGACTGAACAGGTAAATTGTAATTACAGGGAGCTATATCTTATTTGGCTTGTTCTATTATGTTGGCTAATTGACACTTTGCTAAAATTAATATTCGAGTAAGCATCCGAAGGTTCTAACTGGTTACTAGTTTTTTTGTTTAATCGTATATGGGTATGGATAATTTGCACTAATGATACAATTGGATTAAATAGAGATATTGAAATGTGACTGTTTATCAGCTTTGACTGTTATGAGCCCCTACCTGCAAGTTCCATTGAATTGTGGGTTCGGAAACCTGATGTCTGCTGGTACATGGGACTCTAAGTTTGGTTTATTTTTATGAACATTGTACTATTAACTTGGTCAAATCAGTTCACTACTTCTGATTTACATTTAAGTCGTCAAACCTTTGTGTCACCTGAAATATTCCTTAACACTACATGATTTTATTTTCTTGTTGAGTGACTTAGAGCCGAACATGTTGAGCAGTGCATTGTGCTTGGTTGCTAATTTAATTGTTTTGGGGTATTCACTGTTAAAGTGGTGTGTGAAATACACTTGATTTTCCTTGGTCAGCAAAAGTGAATTGAAAGAAAGTGTGTTTTGATCCAATACTCTGTATCTGATGTATAGGTTGTTCAAACGTTCTCGATTGGTACATTTGGTTTATGCCATAACACAAGTTTATTAAGTGTTGGTCAGTATTTTCCTCGTGGTGCTGCACATTAGTTGAATCCCCATAAATTGGTGCCATAAATCCGACCCTTAAATTGCATTTACCCATTATATGATTGGATTAAGTTTGTAACGGAAAACAGTAGATCTATAACTTTCTGGTTCTGTATTAAATTTCGGAATAAACTATTTTCTTGATTTAATTGCTTGTGTGCTCAAACTTCTAAATCTAAAATTAATATGAATCCCTTTTACCTTCTGTCCACATTTCTTGGGAACTGTTGATTATTTTTATGTGCCACTAGAGCTAGTACTAATTAGAACTCTCATGTTATATTTGCATATTACTTGTGCGATCGGTATATTTGCCGGAAAGCATCAAGTTTTTGGCGCCGTTGCCGGGGATTGACGTTTTCTTATATCAATTAATTTTGATCGTTAAGATTGGAATTGTGAATATTTTTGTATTTTATTTATTTTTAT
Source organism: Gastrolobium villosum (assembly GCA_032173675.1). Classification (NCBI taxonomy): domain Eukaryota; kingdom Viridiplantae; phylum Streptophyta; class Magnoliopsida; order Fabales; family Fabaceae; genus Gastrolobium; species Gastrolobium villosum. The sequence continues at coordinate 41,152 of JAVKPL010003807.1, forward strand.
TTTTATTTGAACAGTGCTACTAATCTCTTTCTTGAGTTGTATGCGAGGTACACTCCCTGAATTTCCACTTGATTTGGAGATCACAAGAACAGAAAAGAGGAACAAAAAACTTGCTCGGAAGAAGCTTGAATTCAACGAGTTAGGAATTCTGTTTGAAGAAGCACAAACAATGGCAGGAAACAATGGTGAAGTGGACAATCCACTCATGGACACTATTCTGACGCCATCATTCAAAGGGCCAAATTCAAGTATTGTTCATCCAGAAGTGGGCAACAACAATTGGGAGCTCAAGTCTGCCAATATTCAACTGGTAGAGAGAGCTCAGTTTGGTGGAGAGGCTGATGAGGACCCTCACGGGTTCATAGACAGATTCTTGATGATCTGTGACTCTACCAAACACCCCAGGTGTCCAATGATGCTGTCAGGCTGAGACTGTTTCCCTTTGCTCTTAAAGGAAAGGCTTTGAATTAGTTGGAAAGGCAGCTGGCGAGAAGTATTCCTTCATGGGAGAATTTATCAAACAAGTTCTTTGCTGAGTTATTTTCTATGGAAAGATTTAACCAGATGGTGAACGATATCACAAATTTCACACAAGCTGAGGGTGAAACTATGTGTGCAGCATGGAACCGCTTTGAAGAACTAATGAGGAGATGCCCTCATTATCCCATGACCACTGGTAATCAGGTCCGAATTTTCTTCAACGGTTGCAAACCTGAAATCCGGATGGTGCTGAATGGTGCAGCAGGTGGAAGTATAAAGTCCTTGAGAGCAAATGAGACTCTTGAGTTGATAAAAAGAATGGCTGCCAATGAAAATGAAGTTTTGACAGCCAAACCTAATAGAGGTATTCTTCACCTTGACAACAATGATGTTGTACTAGCTGAAAATAAATTGTTAGCACAACAATTAGCAAATTTGACCTTAAGGCTGGATAAGATGCAACTTGTAACAGCCCGTGTTAACCCGGATTATTAACATACTATCGTATTAAGCCACACTTAATTAAATGCGGAATAACTTTTTCTTTAATTCAATTATGACGTCATTAACCTTAGCCAACTTGATTACTTAATCAATTTCATAAAATACTGCCTGTATGTAAATTGCAAGACAACTAACTGAAATACCTCATATATAAATAATAAGTGAGTATCTAAGTCGCAGGACTACAACACATAGCCTGGACCAAAATCCTGATACTTTACTTACAACTTCAAATAAAAGACAATAACAAAACCATGTGGCATGGACAAACCCCATGCTCACCAAATAAGGCACAATGCCCAACAACAGTCTCAATGTAATCATAACAGAAAACATAAGCAACAGTCAAATAATCATCATCCATCATGTCAGCAAAATACAGCTAAGTCTAACTCAGCTCTGGCCTCCTGCCACCTGAGCCCTCAACATTACCTGAACCTGAAATAAGCGTCCCCAAACGTGGGGTGAGATCTCTAAACAAGAAATCTCAGTAAGACAAGGGGTCCTCAAGGATCTTCCACCCCAAGCTCACTTACATGTGTAATATAAGATCAAAAACAGTGTTTACCAAAACTATGCGATGCAGCAGTTAATCATGCCATGTGTGTTTATCAAATCTACTGGCCAGAGAAATGCAGGAATATGTCTAAACCCACATGAGTACAAGGAACACCGCTTGCACCTCACCCACAGCCTCACCATCTTGTATGTACTACATACTCAGGCTTACCGTATAGGTGGACACCACATGCATATCATAAAAGCACATTGCATATAATAGCTCAACAGCATTTCCAAAACATCAAAGCATGTAACACAGCATGCATAAACCACATCCCCATGGGACATGGTGGAACCACAAAAAGGCTAAACCGAGGACACGAAAGCTTACCTTGCAAGCTAGCTATCCAAGCCAAGAGTCCAACCACTCTTACGTCCAAAAACAGCAGTATCACAATCTGATATGGACCAATAATACATCAATATTTATGCATCACAAGCATATAACTTAAAGATTACGCCTTTCCTTTACGTTTTACGTCTTAAGGCTTCCAACAAAGCCATAAGTCCTTAATCATATGATTCTGACTTAGTTCATTAATTACAGAAGTTCAACTTCCTTAACCTAGGGTCCACAAACCCCCAATAGCTTACTGTTCACACAGCACAGCTACTGTTCTGCGAAATCCCAGGATATCCGGATATCACAAGGGACATATTCGGATATGCCATATCCGGATATCACACTGGCCATATCCGGATATACCATATCCGGATACCAAGATCCCATATCCGGATATGCATATTCGGATACCATATCCGGATATGCATATCCGGATACCATATCCGGATACTGATATCCGGATATCTGTTCGACAAATATCCGGATATCTCACGACAGAATGCAGTTTCTGCATTTCGTGAATATCCAGTCCAAAGATCCAACTTTTAACACTTAATTACGTTAAAGATGCATCTTTAATCTGTTTTAGGTTCTTACTCGTTTTACCTTCTTGTTTACTCATTAACATGGCAAAGACATCAACTTTAAGCCATAAATCTATGATCAAAGGTGAGGAAACTTACCCCAAGCTTGAAAAAGAGTAACAATGGCTCTTGGAGCTCCCAAGTCGACCCCTCAAGTTCTGACTTTGGTCCAGAACGAAAATGAAATATCTAGGTTGGTTCTTGGCACCAAATGTTGCTTCTTGGAGAGCTCCTTCACCCAAAGAGAAACTCACAACACTCACTCAACACAACTCAGCCCTTCTACACCCCTCTAACAGTAGCCAAACTCAGAAAGCAAGGCTCCCCCACACACAACACCTCAGCCACACACAACCATGGTGCATAGAGGAAGGAAGGTGAAGAATCAAAGCCAAAGGTGTCAACTTTGATCAAAGAAGAGTGAAAGACCAATGAAACAGTGTTTCCCACAAGAAAACAGTCCCTCAACTATTCAGCGCCTCACATTCATGTAGGAGAGAATTCACCTAGGGTTTTGTGCCCTTAGTGTATGTATAAATAGGCACAAGGCCACTTAACGCGCAGTATTAGCCTTAATAGCAACGCAAAAGATCTTGATCCCAAACTTTGGAATCTAGACCTAGACATTTTTCTAAGATTTGTCATATTTTTATTTTATTTTTCGGAGCACCTTTCCGGTACGCGCTTTTCCATAGCCAGTATCAGTTCTGGCATCAGATTACATTATTTTGACTTGAAACTTGTTTTACAAGTCCTACATAATATTCTAGTAATTATCATGCATTCGTTATAAGTTTCCGGGATACTTTTCCGATACGCATTTATACCGGGTAGCAGAACCGGTATCTGCGCTTTTCTTCCGAAAAACGACTTTCAGCATTTTTACTCACTCAGTATAATTATTTAAGCCCAATATTAATTATTAAGGTCAATTATGGAATCATTTCCTAATTATCATAATTAATTCACTAATTACCTTAATTAGCGGTGCGGGTTCTTACATTCACCCCACCTTTTTAAGGATTTTGTCCTCAAAATCAGAAACATACCTGTCTCGAAAGTCGGGATACTGTCGGAGAAGCTCATCCTCTCGTTCCCACGTGCACTCCTCGGGACTATGCCCAGTCCACTGCACCTTGACCATCGGAATGATCTTGCTTCTAAGCTGTTTCTCGCCTCGATCGAGGATCTTGAGTGGTCCGACGGGAGTCTTTAGGTTCTCCCGAACCTCCACTTCATCCGGTTGCACCACGTGCGAAGGATCTGCTATGTACCTCCGAAGCTGAGATACGTGAAACACGTCGTGGATGTTGGCTAGGTTCGGAGGCAAGGCGAGTCGATAGGCAACAGGTCCTACTCTACCAAGGATCTGGTAGGGCCCAATGAACCGAGGGCTCAACTTCCTCACTCCGAGTGCCCATCCAACACCGGTGACAGGTGAAAGTCTCACAAACACGTGCTCACCCTCACTGAACTCCAGTGATCGATGCTTGACATCATAGTAGCTTTTCTGGCGATTCTGCGCCTGCTTCAACTTTTCCCTGATCATCTGGATCTGCTGGGTAGTATCTTGGACAAAGTCCAAGCCAAATAACTCTTTATCTCCAACCTCAGACCAGCAGGTAGGAGTCCGACACCTCCTACCATACAGCGCCTCGTAGGGTGCCATGCCCAGGCTAGCATGAAAACTGTTGTTGTACGAGAATTCTACCAACGGAAGGTACCTATCCCATGCAGAGCCCTGCTCCAACGTGCAAGCTCTCAACATGTCCTCCAATGTCTGGATGGTCCGCTCAGTCTGTCCGTCAGTCTGAGGGTGATAGGCGGTACTCAATCTCAACTGCGTACCAAAAGCCTCCTGCAGCGCCTCCCAGAACCGAGATGTGAACTTCGGGTCCCTATCACTGATGATACTCTCGGGCACCCCGTGAAGCCTCACAATCTCGCGGACGTATAGTTTGGCCAACTGCTCTGTAGTGAAGCTCACCTTTACTGGAAGAAAATGGGCAGACTTGGTCAATCTGTCCACAATGACCCAGATAGAGTCACAACCAGCCTGAGTCTTAGGCAATCCCACCACGAAGTCCATGGAAATACTCTCCCACTTCCACTGTGGAATTTCAAGAGGTTGAAGTTTACCAGACGGTTTCTGGTGCTCAATCTTTACTTTCTGACATATAAGGCATTTGGACACGTAGACCGCTATGTCCTTCTTCATGCCCGGCCACCAAAAATTTCTCTTTAAGTCCTGGTACATTTTCGTGGCACCAGGGTGGATAGTAAACCGGCCCTTATGAGCCTCTGCCATAACCTCCTCGGTCAATGGCCCTCGAGGAATAACAATCCTCTTCTGGAATAACAGCAATCTGTCCTCGTTCCAAGACACACCGTCCTGGTTCTTCACATAATCAAGGCACTCTCTTTGCACTTGCGCCTCTTTAATCCTTTCCATCAGCTCATTACTCACTTCTGTTGTTTCCATTTCGAGCATTGCGCCCCCAAACAAGGAGTTCACTCTCAAGTCTCTGAACTTTTCGATCACCTCGTAGTCGCTCATCATCAAGCTGGATAAGCTCACGGATTTCCGACTCAAAGCATCGGCTACCACATTGGCCTTGCCAGGGTGATACCTCAACTCAAAGTCGTAGTCCTTCAAGAACTCCATCCATCTTCGCTGTCTCATGTTCAACTCTTTCTGGTCAAACAGATATTTCAAGCTCTTGTGATCACTGAATACAGCAAACTTCATGCCAAACAGGTAATGCCTCCAAATCTTGAAAGCAAAAACAATGGCTGCCAACTCCAAGTCGTGAGTCGGGTAGTTCTCCTTATGAGGTTTCAACTGTCTTGAAGCGTAAGCAACCGCTTTCCCTTTCTGCATCAGCACACAGCCTAGTCCTTTACCAGAGGCATCGCAGTATAACTCAAACTGTTCCGCAGGATCAGGAAGAACTAACACTGGAGCAGTAGTCAGTCTCTCCTTCAACTCCTGGAAGCACTCCTCACACTCATGTGTCCACACGAATGGAGTCTCTTTTCGGGTAAGGCGAGTCATCGGTAGCACCATCTTGGAGAATCCCTCTATGAACCTCCTATAGTACCCTGCCAAACCCAAGAAGCTTCTCACTTCTGTAACCGTCTTGGGCCTCTCCCAGTCCATCACGGCCTCAATCTTGTTAGGATCAACTGCAACTCCATCAGCGGGAATCACATGACCCAGAAATTTCACCGCCTTGAGCCAAAACTCACATTTTGACGGCTTAGCATATAGCTTTTTCTCTTTCAACACTTGCAAAACAATCTTCAAGTGCTCAGCATGCTCCTCCTCCGTCTTGGAGTAAATTAAGATGTCGTCAATGAAGACGATCACAAACTGATCCAGGTACGGCTGGAAAATCCTGTTCATGTAGTCCATGAACACTGCGGGTGCATTGGTGAGTCCAAACGGGATCACCAAGTACTCATAATGCCCGTACCTCGAGCGAAACGCTGTCTTTGGGACATCCTCCGGCCTTACCCATATCTGATGGTAACCGGACCGGAGGTCGATCTTGGAATATACGCAAGCACCCCTGAGCTGATCCAGCAAATCATCAATGCGTGGAAGAGGATACTTGTTCTTGATTGTCACCTTGTTCAACTGTCTGTAGTCGGTGCACAACCGCATGGTCCCATCTTTCTTTTTCACAAAAATGACCGGTGCTCCCCAGGGAGACACACTCGGCCGAATGAAATCTTTCGCTGAAAGCTCCTCAATATGCTTCTTCAGCTCCGCCAACTCTGGTGGCGACATCCGGTATGGAGCCAATGATATAGGCCCCACACCAGGCAATAAGTCTATGGAGAACTCTATCTCCCTATGCGGTGGAAACTCAAGAATCTCCTCGGGAAACACCTCGAGGAATTCCCTCACCACAGGAATGCCAGTGAGATCCTCCTGTGTCCCACTCACCAAACCTCCCAACATGACATAGCCAAATGCCCCTGCTCTCAAGGCCCTCCTCGCCTGCAGGACTGAAATGAACGGTGAGGAACTGGCTGTGGACCCACACGGAGACATCACCACTCTCTTGGCACAACAGTCAATCAATGCACAGTTTCTGGACAACCAATCCATGCCCAGAATAATGTCCAGGTTGGCCATTGGCAATCCTATCAGATCTACCGAGAAGTCACGGCCATCCCACTGAAACGCTACATCGCGATGAACATTGGAGGTCAAACATTTTTCTCCGGTGGCGGTGGTCACCCGCATCGGTGGAGAAAGCACCTCACTGGGCAACTCAAGCCCCACAGCAATAGGGGTAGCAACAAAAGAATGCGTTGCCCCGGAATCAAACAATACATCAACAGCTGAACCACCAATGGTAACCGTACCTCTGACCTGGTTCGGAGCTCTGTCCGACTGCTGACGATCCAAAGTATACACACGCCCCGTAGTAGGTGGCACGGCTGGTGCCCCAGTAGGAACCATCTGCAATGGCACAGCCTGCACTGCAGCAACTCTCGCCGTCGGGCAATCTCTGGAGTAGTGGCCCTCCTTGCCACACTGGAAGCATATCAACTGTCCGGTAGAACACGGCCCAAAATGTGACTTCCCGCATCCCGAGCATCTGGGAGCAGGAGGTCTAGCTGTGTTCCCCTGAGTAGAAGTCTTTTTAAACTGGTTTGGCGCTTGCTTAGCCGCCAACTGTTTGCCCTTGCCCTTGTTTGCAAAATTCTTGTTCCTCCAGGGAGCGGAACCGCCAGTACCCTGTGGCACCTCAATCTTGGCCTTCTTTGCCTGACTCGCACGGCAATAGTCCTCAATGTCGCGGCACTGCTGTACTAAAGCTCCGAAGTCTCTCGAAGCAGAACCAGCAAGATGTCCAGCAATGTCCTCATTAAGTCCCCTCCGGAACTTAGCAGCAAGAAAAACAGGAGTCGGTCTCGCCATACGGAAATGAGCAAACTTGACCAACTCATTAAACTTGGCCAGGTACTCGTCCACAGACAACGAGCCCTGCACCAACCGGTCAAACTCTCCCTGCTTCCTCTCCTGAGAGTCATAAGGAAAGTACTGACCCAGAAAGCACTCCTCGAAGAATGGTCACGTCATCACACGGCCCTGCATCTCGTAGATGTGAGAAATGTTGGTCCACCACTCATGGGCCTCGCCCTCCAGCATGTAAGTGGCGAACATCAGCTTCTGCGGATCGGTACACTGCATGATCCGGAAGATCTTGTCCAACGCCTGTAGCCATCTGGCAGCAGCAATGGGATCATAAGATCCGTCGAAAGAAGGTGGCTTATGCTTGCGGAAAGCATTCTGTAAGAACTCGCACCGTTAATTAAGGTAATTAGTGAATTAATTATGATAATTAGGAAATGATTTCATAATTGAGCTGAATAATTATTATTGGGCTTAAATAATCATACTGAGTGAGTAAAACTGCTGAAAGTCGATTTTCGGAAGAAAAGCGCAGATACCGGTTCTGCTACCCGGTATAAATGCGTACCGGAAAAGTATCCCGGAAAATTATAACGAATACATGATAATTACTAGAATATTATGTAGGACTTGTAAAACAAGTTTCAAGTCAAAATAATGTAATCTGATGCCAGAACTGATACTGGCTATGGAAAAGCGCGTACCGGAAAGGTGCTCCGAGAAATAAAATAAAAATATGATAAATCTTAGAAAAATGTGTAGGTCTAGATTCCAAAGTTTGGGATCAAGATCTTTTGCGTTGCTATTAAGGCTAATACTGCGCTTAAGTGACCCATTGCCTATATATTCATTAGTTTGGGCATCAAACCCTAAAAACCTCCAGCCTCTATGTGACTCCCTTGGGTGGCTGCATAGTGGTTACTATCCCAATTCCTTCTCCTTCACCATTTCTTGAATTTGAGATCATTTCCCTCACCATTCTTCTCTTTAACACCTAGGGTGAGTGTGCTTGTGCTTGGTGAGAGTAAGGATGTGTATGGCTGTGGGGGCTGAGTTCTTTGTGTGAGTAGAGTGGAGGTCATGATCATGGCATTTTAAGGTCCAAGAAGCAACCTTTAGTGCTTCAAGGAACCATTTTGATGATGAAAGGTCCAAGCTTGTTGGGCATTTTCGTTCTTTGGTGAAGTCAGAACCTAGGTGTTGTATTGGAGACCTCCTTGCTGTCTCATTTTCAGATTTTTGGAGCTTAGAGGTATACCATGAACACTTCTTTGTCTTTTGATGAATTTAAGCTTGTTTAAGCAATTAAAAATCGTGACTTGAACCATTTGATTAAAGGAATGTGTTTTTGGGTTCATAACATGTTATTAAACATCTGTTTAAGGAGTTCTTGGACTCCAGATCGAGTTTGAATCATTGGAGGTCGATTTTACCTTTAAAACTCAGTTTTCTGCAATCTGTCGAAGAAGTATTCGAATACTTTTCGTGAAGTATTCGAATACTTTTCTGGGAAAATGCAGTAATCGAATACTTCGCGAGACAGCAGCGACATAGTTTAGTAAAATTGCGATATCTTGAGCTACAGAGCTCTAAATTGAGTGAGGTTTGGACCTATGTGAAGCTAACACATAGGGCTACAACCCTGTAAATTTTCAGATCCATTGGATTAGTGGATTTCTATGAATTTATGTTTGAAGTCGCGACCCCTTTGCTGAAAATTCAGCTTGTTGTAAGAACTTTGCGAAAAACATAACCGGAGTTATACAACTCCGATTGAGACATAAAGTATATCGTTAGAAACCTCAAGATGTCTAGTTTGACATTGTAAATATTAGAATATTAATATTGATATAATTATTGGTCTAAAACAGATTGTGATTCTGCTATGTTTGGACTTTGAGTTTGTGCGGACTCTTGGCTTGGATAGCTAGCTTGCAAGGTAAGCTTTCGTGTCCTCGGTTTAGCCATGTTGTGGTTCCACCATGTCCCATGGGGATGTGGTTTATACATGCTGTGTTACATGCTTTGATGTTTTGGAAATGCTATTGAGCTATTATATGCAATGTGCTTTTATGATATGCATGTGATGTCCACCTATACGGTAAGCCTGAGTATGTGGTACATACAAGATAGTGAGGCTGTGGGTGAGGTGCAAGCGGTGTTCCTTGTACTTTTGTGGGTATAGACGTATTCCTGCATTTCTCTGGCCAGTTGATTGTATAAACACACATGGCATGAATATCTGTTGCACTGCATAGTTTTGGAACTTATATTGTAAATACTGTTTTTGAACTTATATTACACATGTAAGTGAACTTGGGGTGGAAGATCCTTGAGGACCCCTTGCCTTACTGAGATTTCTTGTTTAGAGATCTCACCCCACGTTTGGGGACGCTTATTTCAGGTTCAGGTAATGTTGAGGGCTCAGGTGGCAGGAGGCCAGAGCTGAGTTAGATTTATCTGTGCTTTGCTGACATGATGGTTGCTGGTTAATTGACTGCTGTTTATGTTTTCAGTTATGATTATATTGAGACTGTTGTTGGGCATTGTGCCTTATTTGGTGAGCATGGGGTTTGTCCATGCCACATGGATTGTTATTGTCTTTTTAGCTAAAGTTGTATTAATGTATAAGGATTTTGGTCCAGGCTATGTGTTGTAGTCCTGTGACTTAGATACTCACTTATCTATTATACACGAGGTATTTCAGTTAGTTGTCTTGCAATTTACATACAGGCAGTATTTTATGAAATTGATTAATTAACCAAGATGGCTAAGGTTAATGACGTCATAATTGGACTAAAGAAAAAGTTATTCCGCATTTTAATTAAGTGTGGCTTAATACGATAATATGTTAACAATCCGGGTTAACACGGGCTGTTACACATTCAGCCGGCGATCGATCTCGTCACGATCCTCAGCAAATACGGGTATGGTCTGCAAAGCCCCCGTCAAATGACTGCCCTCACCCATCTGACTCTGGGTGTCCTCCTGTTGACTAGGCAGAGGTGGAGGCGGTGGCGGCGGTGGAGGTGGTGGAGGACACTGGCCAGCAGCAGGACCAGCCCTCAACTCCTCCAACATGACCCTCATCATAGTCATGTTGGCCATCCGGTTCTCCTCCAGAACCTCAGCCGTGGCTCGCCGGTTCGCCTCTCTGATGGCGTCCAGCATCGCCTGGTTTGCCAACCTCGTGGCCTCCTGGTCGGCTAGTCGGGCCGCCTACATCTCAGCTAATGCAGCCAGGATAGGATCCGATTGATCCTCGCTCGTACTAGGGTTCCTCCTTGGTGGCACCATGACTCTGCACAAGTTACACAAAGAATGAGTTGATCAGGCCCACGCTATGTGGTCACATATGCATTATCATAATACACACCAATCAGAGAGAACGCCAAGTAGACACGCAACGAAACATCCTAAGTTATTGCAATACATACAGGCTTTTCCCTAGAAAGTGCTCTGATACCATAAAATGTAACAGCCCGTGTTAACCCGGATTGTTAACATACTATCGTATTAAGCCACGCTTAATTAAAATGCGGAATAACTTTTTCTTTAATTCAATTATGACGTCATTAACCTTAGCCAACTTGATTACTTAATCAATTTCATAAAATACTGCCTGTATGTAAATTGCAAGACAACTAACTGAAATACCTCATATATAAATAATAAGTGAGTATCTAAGTCGCAGGACGACAACACATAGCCTGGACCAAAATCCTGATACTTTACTTACAACTTCAAATAAAAGATAATAACAAAACCATGTGGCATGGACAAACCCCATGCTCACCAAATAAGGCACAATGCCCAACAACAGTCTCAATGTAATCATAACAGAAAACATAAGCAACAGTCAAATAATCATCAACCATCATGTCAGCAAAATACAGCTAAGTCTAACTCAGCTCTGGCCTCCTGCCACCTGAGCCCTCAACATTACCTGAACCTAAAATAAGCGTCCCCAAACGTGGGGTGAGATCTCTAAACAAGAAATCTCAGTAAGACAAGGGGTCCTAAAGGATCTTCCACCCCAAGCTCACTTACATGTGTAATATAAGTTCAAAAATAGTGTTTACAATATAAGTTCAAAAACTATGCGATGCAGCTGTTAATCATGTCATGTGTGTTTATCAAATCTACTGGCCAGAGAAATGCAGGAATACGTCTAAACCCACATGAGTACAAGGAACACCGCTTGCACCTCACCCACAGCCTCACCATCTTGTATGTACTACATACTCAGGCTTACCGTATAGGTGGACACCACATGCATATTATAAAAGCACATTGCATATAATAGCTCAACAGCATTTCCAAAACATCAAAGCATGTAACACAGCATGCATAAACCACATCCCCATGGGACATGGTGGAACCACAAAATGGCTAAACCGAGGACACGAAAGCTTACCTTGCAAGCTAGCTATCCAAGCCAAGAGTCCAACCACTCTTACGTCCAAAAACAGCAGTATCACAATCTGATATGGACCAATAATACATCAATATTTAAGCATCACAAGCATATAACTTAAAGATTACGCCTTTCCTTTACGTTTTACGTCTTAAGGCTTCCAACAAAGCCATAAGTCCTTAATCATATGATTCTGACTTAGTTCATTAATTACAGAAGTTCAACTTCCTTAACCTAGGGTCCACAAACCCCCAATAGCTTACTGTTCACACAGCACAGCTACTGTTCTGCGAAATCCCAGGATATCCGGATATCACAAGGGACATATCCGGATATGCCATATCCGGATATCACACTGGCCATATCCGGATATACCATATCCGGATACCCAGATCCCACATCCGGATATCAATATCCGGATACCATATCCGTATATTCATATCCGGATACCATATCCGGATATGCATATCCGGATACCATATCCGGATACTGATATCCGGATATCTGTTCGACAAATATCCGGATATCTCACGACAGAATGCAGTTTCTGCATTTCGTGAATATCCAGTCCAAAGATCCAACTCTTAGCACTTAATTATGTTAAAGCATGCATCTTTAATCTGTTTTAGGTTCTTACTCGTTTTACCTTCTTGTTTACTCATTAACATGGCAAAGACATCAACTTTAAGCCATAAATCTATGATCAAAGGTGAGGAAACTTACCCCAAGCTTGAAAAAGAGTAACAATGGCTCTTGGAGCTCCCAAATCGACCCCTCAAGTTCTGACTTTGGTCCAGAACGAAAATGAAATATCTAGGTTGGTTCTTGGCACCAAATGTTGCTTCTTGGAGAGCTCCTTCACCCAAAGAGAAACTCACAACACTCACTCAACACAACTCAGCCCTTCTACACCCCTCTAACAGTAGCCATACTCAGAAAGCAAGGCTCCCCCACACACAACACCTCAGCCACACACAACCATGGTGCATAGAGGAAGGAAGCTGAAGAATCAAAGCCAAAGGTGTCAACTTTGATCAAAGAAGAGTGAAAGACCAATGAAACAGTGTTTCCCACAAGAAAACAGTCCCTCAACTATTCAGCCCCTCACATTCACGTAGGAGATAATGCACCTAGGGTTTTGTGCCCTTAGTGTGTGTATAAATAGGCACAAGGCCACTTAACGCGCAGTATTAGCCTTAATAGCAAAGCAAAAGATCTTGATCCCAAACTTTGGAATCTAGACCTAGACATTTTTCTAAGATTTGTCATATTTTTATTTTATTTTTCGGAGCACCTTTCCGGTACGCGCTTTTCCATAGCCAGTATCAGTTCTGGCATCAGATTACATTATTTTGACTTGAAACTTGTTTTACAAGTCCTAAATAATATTATAGTAATTATCATGCATTCGTTATAATTTTCCGGGATACTTTTCCGCTACGCATTTATACCGGGTAGCAGAACCGGTATCTGCGCTTTTCTTCCGAAAAGCGACTTTCAGCATTTTTACTCACTCAGTATAATTATTTAAGCCCAATATTAATTATTAAGGTCAATTATGGAATCATTTCCTAATTATCATAATTAATTCACTAATTACCTTAATTAGCGGTGCAGGTTCTTACACAACTCTCTACTATTCAAGCCCAAGCCGCAACTGTGGTTTGTGAATACTTCAAGGGTGAGCATGAATCCAATGAATGTTCATCTCTATTATCTTCTGACTCCCCTCAACAAGTGCAGGTGAATGGCATATGGTACGATCAAAGGTCTCCGCCACGAGACATTTCGAGGAATCATAATTTTCCTTTTGGAAGTAACAATTTTCACAGAAGGGTGCAGGGAACTGGACTTGATTTCAGTTCTAATAATTATTTGCAGCCTCCACCAATTCCAGCCAAGGAACCTTCTGATCTGGAGAAGCTAGTAGGAAGGAACCTTCTGATCTGGAGAAGCTAGTGGGACAAATGGCCCAACATTTGAATGCTTTCATGGAAGAGACTTGGGCCAATACAAAGAATACACAGGCTTCCATCAAAAATCTGGAGAATCAAATTGGCCAGTTGTTTAAACAACTAGCTGATAGAACTCCAGGTACCTTCCCTAGCAACACAGTTACTAATCCAAGGGAAGATTGTATGGGCATCACAATTAGAAGTGGCAAAGTAGTAGCAGCTCCAAAAAAACCAAACACAAATATGAAAGCTGATGAGAAGCTTAAGGAGGTGGTGATCCCTTCTGATGTTGTGAAACCTGTTCAGAAAGGTGAAGAAGAGGAGCCACCAATTATTGAAAAGAAGAGATTTGAGCTGAGACCCGAATATATGAGGGCTATGGCACCATATCCTGAAAGATTCAAGCAGGATGTTCAGAAGAAGCATTATGGCAGATTCCTGGACCTTTTCAAAAAGCTTCATATTAATATTCCATTTGCTGAAGCTTTGGTCAATATGCCAAACTATGCTAAATTCATGAAGGATCTTTTGTCGAGGAAGCACAAGTTACAAGAATGCCAAACTGTAGCACTTACTGAGGAGTGCAGTGCTATCCTTACAAGAAAATGTCCTCCTAAGCTTCGTGATCCCGGAAGCTTCAACATTCCCATTGAAATTGGTAATACAAAAATCAGAAGGGCATTATGTGATCTTGGGGCTATCATTAATTTGATGCCTTTTTCTGTTTGCAAATCTTTGGGGATCAAAGAACTAAAACCCACTATGGTTTCTCTTCAACTTGCTGATAGATCTTTAAGGAAGCCTAGTGGAATCATTGAAGATGTTCTTGTGAAGGTGGACAAGTTCATCTTTCCTGCTGACTTTGTGGTACTTGATTTGGGGGCAGAAAAGGAGATGCCTCTTCTTTTGGGAAGACCTTTCTTAGCTACATCTCATGCATTGATTGATGTTGAAAACAGGAAGCTTGAGCTAAGAATGAATGATGAGGCCGTTACCATCAACATCTTTGTTTTAGTCCTGATGTTTTAAAGAAAGATGAGGACAAAGAAGATAGTGCCTCAAAAGTGGAATTGAAGGAGCCTCCTCAAACTCTAAAAGATGTCTTCTTGGGTAATAAGGAGGCGGTGATTGAAGCACTGAGGGAACATGAGACTAATTTAAAAGATAAAGATCCCTCTTCCTGTACCCACAAAATGCTCAATGAGGATGATGACAAACCTGGGGGGAAACCCCAAGGGAGGCGTCATCCTATAAGGAAGAAGGTAATGCGAAAGGAGGTGGTCAAACTTTTTTATACTGGTTGGACAATATGTGCAGATCACCGACAAATGAAGGCCTAAAAAAGAAGAGTCTTTGATAAGAGACACCGCGACTCTGTCTCTCAAAAAAATCAATGCTTTAAAGAGTTCCTAACATGGCTTCATGGTTTGGACCAAATAAGGGAATGGTGGTCTCATACACCAAGGCATCCAGTACCACCAGATCCTCCATTTGCTGAGTCATCCCACGCTGCTGAGGGGGATGACATAGAGGGTTGATTATATCTCCTTGCTGATGGAGATGTATTGTATATTAGTTTATTTTTATGTTTAGTACTTTTGCTATTAATTATGACCTTAGGTTGATGGTAGGGTCATTTAGCTATTTTGAGATGGTTTATTTCCCAAACTTTCTGATGTTTCTTGAGCGCATTATAGTTCATCCTATATGTCGTTGTTTGTTCCTTTATGCAGGTTTTTCTTCTTTCTTGTGGTTTAATTATTGCTGAGGACAACAATTCTCTAAATTTGGGAATGGTAGGCTTGCATCTTGGAACTGTAATTCTTCTATCAAGGGAGATACTAAAACTCTTTTAATTTCTCTTAGTTATTTTTTGGTAGTTATTTTGTGTGCTATATATAAAATACATACATATATATATATATATATATATATATATATATATATATATTTAATTCCAGAACAAGCAATCTCAGATTTGACAGAGCTGGCTTAGTACTATTGTGGATTGAATCATAGAAGCATGATATGTGTGAAGCATTCATTTGTGTTATATAATCTGAGAATGATGATTGCTCGTTTGTATAACTATTCTTTGGTGAATTACTCTAAGATAATGCTTGATGTGAATTCTGGAAATTAGATTCTAGTTTGAATTATAGCTATGAGGATTGAGCCTAAACAGAAACAATTATTTTAGAGAGGCCTCACTGTAGTAGTTTTTCGAGAACTTGAACTGTTTCTCTAGTTTGCATGCATTACTGATATGATAAGGGCACTTATTCTTGTTAGCTTAGAGCCAAATAGCCTACCTGGAAAGAAAATCCATTGTTATCCCCTTTTGAGCCTTGAGAGAGATTGAAATGCTGATTCCAAGAGTTAGAATCAAGGTACTTCTCAGAAGAAAAAGTTAAGTAAATGAAAAAAGAAGAATGGTCTGTAAAATTTAAAATGTAGCTCATAAGAGAAAAGAAAACAAAAGAAAAAAAAGGTAGTGGAAAAGGGAAAAGAATCCCAAAATGTCAAAATGGCAGAATTGAAGAGCTGAGAAGGAATTAATGTTAAAAAAATCTTAGGATTTCAGTCTTTCCAAATTAATCAGCCTCTAACCAAAAGATTCTTACCCCCAAACCAGGCCAAGTTATATAACCTATCAAAGACCTTTTGATCAGTCTATGCATGGCAAATGGGTTCCTCACTTTTAGGAACTTGAGAATATGTTCAAGATCACAGAATTACTGCTACATTGATGGAATGAGTGCAGGAACCTCAGACACTGAGTGATGAGAATGTATTTATCTGGTGAGGGATAGGATCTAAGTTCTTGATACAACTGAAGAGAATTATTGTGAAGTTTGTCCCAGGAAGTTATACATGCATAGCAGTTTGATTTCTTAAGATGTTTATGTTCATGTGTTTCTTCACAGAGTTGATCTTGCTTTTCTCTTTAATCTATTACATTGCTGAGGACAGCAACATTCAAATCTGAGAATTGTTTGATATGCCTTCAGCATATGGGTAAATTCAAGCCAAAAAGAGGAAGATTATTGGTTAATCCTGAGTAAAACGACAATGTTTATTGTTGCTTTGCTGAAATTCCAAATCCAGGATTGTTCATGATTTTATGCCAATTTTGTAGGAAAAGCAGACAAAACTGGAGTCAAATGCAGACTTGCCAAAATGAAGATCCACGCTCATAGCGTGGATGTCACGCTGATGGCGTGAAGAATCAGAGACTCCCACGCTCATAGCGTGGAATTCACGTTGATGGCGTGAAACCATTCTTGCTCCCACGCTGATAGCATGGATACCACGTTAGTGGCGTCAAGGTTCAGAGTCAGACACGCTCTTAGCATGCAACTGACGCTGAGAGCGCCAGATTGCGAAGCTACAGCCGTGTTTTGTCTAAAGGGCAATTTTGGAAGATGAAAAGAAAGGTTATAAAAAGGAGGCTCAGCACAAGAATTAGGTATTCTGACCTAAGGAGACCGTCGTGCTGCCAAGGTGAGCTCTAGAAAGAAATTGTTCTTCGTTCTTCATCTTCTTCTCTTGTAATTCAAGTTTTTGTTGAACATTGGATTTCTAGCCATGACAATGGTAGGCTAGTCTTATTTATTGTAGTCAGGGTCACGATCCATATGTGAACCTTTGATACGAAGGATTGAATTACATTTGTTCGTTTATTTTAATATACTTTATCTTTACCCTGTGTGTATTGTTTATTATTTCTGTTAGATCTGATCAACCTAATAGGAGATAATAATTTGGGAATTAGGGCTCGCAATAGGAATGTTGGGGTTTTGATTCTGAAAAGGGGTAAGATAACGATCTATGCATGTTCTAGGGATAGACTTGTATAGATCACAGCCGTTTGATTTATCGGGCTTAATGCTTAATTTCATGCGGGATTACTAAGGTATTAGGGTTCCAATTGAATTAAAGGGTTAAATTGCCAAGGGATTGGGATTTAACTACTTATTTTGAGATGATAATTTGTCTGAGTTATTAAAATGAATGAATATTGCAAATCCATCCACAGTAAAAAGTGGGGATTATTTGGTGAGTGTATCCTGGCTGCAATGTTTTGTCACATCTTTTTACAAATCAATCTTTGTTCTTATTTTTATTCTTCAATATAAAAATTCAAAAACAAGTTTTTATTTTCAGTTCTCAATTTACATAAATCGACAATATTTGTCACAAGCTCTTTGAGCTTCTCCATTCTTGAAAGGACTATTAATTGATATACGATCATAATCCCTGTGGAGACGAACTTTTCTTATCATATATTACTTGTGCGATCAGTATACTTGCCGGAAAGCATCATACATCTCGTGCAATGATTGATGTTGAAAATGAGAAGCTTGAGTTAAGAATGAATGATGAGACTATTACCATCAACGTATTTGACTCTATGAAACATTCTTTTTGACAAAGGCGATTGTTTTAGTCTTGATGTTTGATGTTTTAGAGCAAATGGGGAAAGAGGAAAAATCTTCTAGTCAAGAGACTGATGAAGAACTTGAGGCGCATGAGATTGTTCCTGTAAAGGAAGGAAAGAATGTGGCATTTGAGGTTCTTGAAAAGAAAGATGATGGCAAAGAAGATGGTGCCACAAAAGTGGAGTTTAAGGAGCTTCCTCAAACTCTGAAAGATATCTTCTTGGGTAATAAGGAGGCGGTAATTGAAGTACTGAAGGAACATGAGACTGCCATAGGGTGGTCTATTTCTGATTTGAAAGATAAAGATCCCTCTTCCCGTGCCCACAAAATTCTTAATGAGGATGATGACAAACATAGGAGGAAACCTCAAGGGAGGCGTCATCCTATATTGAAGAAGGTGTAGAGAAAGGAAGTGGTCAAACTTTTTGATACTGGTTGAATGATGTGTGTGGATTACCGAAGAATGAAGACCGCAAAAAGAAGAATCTTTGACAAGAGACACCGAGACTCTATCTCTCAGAAAAACCAATGCTTCAAAGAGTTCCTCACATGGCTTCATGGTTTGAACCAAATCTGGGAATGGTGGTCTCATGCACCAAGGCATGGAGGATTGATTAAATCTCCTTGCTAATGGAGATTTATTGTATATTAGTTTATTTTTCTATTTCGTATTTTTCCTGTTTTATTATGACCATAGGTTACTGTTAGGGTCATTTAGTTGTTCTAAGTTGGTTGCTATATTTCCCAAACACTCTGATGCTTATTTGAGCACATTATAGTTTATCCTATACACTATTGTTTGTTCCATGGTGCAGATTTTCCGTCCATCTTGTGGTTTAATTATTGCTGAGGACAGCAATTCTCTAAATCTGGGAATGGTGGGCTTTAGGAAAGCATCTTGGAACTGCAGTTCATTTATCAGGGGAGATATTCTAAACTCTTTTAATTTTTCTTAGTTATTTTTGTTAGTTATTTTGTGTTGATCTCTAAAAAAAAAAAAAAATTGTGATCTGTGTTTCAAGCAATTCTTAGGTTTAAATTTGCTTATCTAGTTAATGTGCTTGGCTGAATTTTTGGAAGTATATTGTATGACTTTCTAGCATAACATTGCATAGGTATAATTGGATTGCATGATTGCTCGTTTGTCTGAACTAATGTTGTGAAATTCTAACAAAGTCTGAGGTCAATTTTCTTGAGTCTATATTGATACCATGCCGTGAGGTTTGAGCTTAAACACTGAATTTTCTTATTGAGAGACCTCAATGTTGTAACACTCTAGAACTTGATCTATTTCTCTATAATGCATACATTGGTTGAAGTGATAAAGGCATTTTGTTCTTGTTAGCTTATGGCCAAAATAGCCCACCTGTATGAATTTTTCAATTGCTTGAGCCTGAACTTATTTTGTTGTTAAATGACCTGTGACCTGATTGATGGCTTAGCCAATATCCATGTGACTTACCTCGATTGAGATTGAATTATTGATGTGTTGAAAATAAAACAAAGGAATTGAGGTAAGCTCCACAAGGGTCAAGTAATTGGGGGATGTAAATTTCATCTGTGCCCTTAATACAAAAGGAGAAAAAGGAAAAAGCAAGAAAAAGAACGGATGAATGTGCATAAAAGGTGGCTGACAGGAATTGATTCCCGAACTTCTGTGGGAATATTAGGGGAGAAAAACCATTGGTTGAATGCGTTAAAGTGAAATAATATCAGTTTTCAATCTCATTGTTGTTTGAGCTACTGTCCATATATTCCTACCCTTTAACCCGGCCAAGTTACAACCTGTGAAGTCTTTTTGATCAATTGATGCATCATGCATGTGTTTGATTCTTCATTTTTAAGAATTTTTTAGAATATGATCAAGCCTATGGTAGTGTTATAGCTGTGATTGATTGAGTGTTCATGATACCCTTAAACACTGAGTGTTGAGAGGACGTTATCTATCTGTGTGAGGGGTAATCAATGTATACTTGTATCTTTAAGAGGCTGATGACATTATTGGGAGTTTATGATATTGGGTCAGGCATGCATGGCATATTGTGTCTGAGAGTGTCTATGGATTGTTATGTTGGAATAATTGAATATTTCCTGGATTGAGTTTTGTACATTGCTGGGGACAACAACGTTTAAATCTGGGAATGGTTTGATATGCCTCTGGCAAATGTGGTTTTCCAAGCTGGAAATGATAAGAATTGAGTCATAAAAGAGCAATTTAAATACATATTTGCTTATTATATTGATTCTTTCTATGTTAATGATATTTCTCACCTATTGGTTGTGTTTATACAGGTAAAAGAAGTGAAAATCATAAAAAACCTATTAACGCGACTCCACACGGGTACGGCACAATACAAATTCCAACAACATGGCGCAGAACGGCGCCACACTGTCGCCAACCCGCGCCATTCTATTAACTTTGCAACGGTGCTTTGGAAGTGGCGCCAACTGGCACCGGTTTTGTGAAGATTTGCAATTTTTTGACAGAGACACGGCGCCAAGTGGTGCCACAATGGCGCCAATTTTTGAGAAGTTGGACCGCTTTGTGCAATTCAGGCAGAGGCACGGCACCAACTGGCACCGATTTGCAGGAAAGACACGCCGTGTTGTCCGAGCACATTTTTGGAAGAAGGAAAAGAGGCTTATAAATAAGATCTTCATGACAGAATTAGGGATCCATCTTATTCATTCAGAAGGGGGCCGACGGTGGTGCTCAGAGGGATTCTTCCACAGATCCATTTCATCTTTTTCTCTTTCATTTATCAGTTTATGTTAAATATTGAATTTTTATACATGATAATGGTTGGCTAGTTCTTTTTATTGTAGTTAGGGTCACGAGCCCTATGTGAACCCTTGCTACAACGGATTGGTTTATGATTATTCGTTTATATAATTATCTTTATCTCTATCCTGTGTGCATATTTTATATCTTCTTTATTAGAACTGATCAATCTAATAGTTGATGATAGTCTAAGGGTTAGAACCCTAGATAGGAATATTGGGATTTTGATCTTGAAAGGGGGTAGGATAACGGTTCATATGCATGTTAGGAATAGATGTATATTTAATTGCAGATGCCTAAATTATTGAGTTAATTGCTTAATACCATGAGGAACATTGCAAGGAATTGGGGTTAAAGGGTTAACCTTGCAAGGAATTGAGGGTTAACTATTAATATTTCTAGATAATAATTTATCTGAGTAATTTTATAATTGAATATTGTAAATCAATCCAGAGTAAGAAGTGAGAATCATTTGGTGAGTGCACTCTAGCTACAATGCTTTTCTTATATTTTCACAAATCAATTCTCATTTTTATTTTTATTCTTCATCACAGAAAAATCCCAAAAATACGTTCTTTACTTTTAGTTCTTCATTTTTACCCAAATCGATAATATTTGTCACAAATTTTTTGAACTCTTCCATTCTAAAAGAACACGATTATTTGATATTCGATCTCAATCCTTGTGGAGACGATACTCTACTTACTTTCTATATTACTTGTGCGATCGGTACACTTGCCGGTGAGCATCAACACGTGACAAAGTAAAGTAAAGTGTATAAATAAGGAGTTTAATGTGAGTTGGGATTATTGGGTACTGTAAAGTGCCATTGAAACTAGAAAGTATGTTGCTTGTGTGGAAGCTAAGGAAGCAACGAAATGGTAAGATTAGTAACATTAATGGAAAGGACTGGTATATTGTTGAAACAGTAGTGGCAGCGAAAAGATTTAAGTACTAAAGAAAGTGTGGGTTAAAATATTCAGGAAATGACAGATAAATATACTTGGAGATCGTCTGATGTTGTTGTGCATGACCTTAGCTCAGATAAATAGATAAAGAGGAAAAGGAAGTGAGGTTAGGTAGATAAATTTGTAACATAACTATATTATTACCTATAAATCAGTGATTATGCAACCGTGGCCCATGGAAAATTTAAAATATTGTGATTAAAAAGTTTGTGAAGGATTGGGAAACGATGGATACCACAAAAATGAGATTATGCATGTGACGAAAGTAAAATGGTAAAGATGCACACCTAAGGAGGCTACTTGAGAGTGAAAGGACGAGATTCTCAGGCTATATCCCGAGTCAGTGGACCGGTACTATGTTAATTTTGCAGACAAAATTTCAAAAATGAGGGGTGAATATAACACCTCGCATTTCTAAATTATATATTAATATATTGAAATTGGATTAAAGGGAAGGATTAGTGAAAATCCTGAAAATTAGGTCAAAATACAAAGAAAGGGTAAAACGGTAAAGAGCCAAACACACAACCCTAGGAAGGTAAAAATTGAGTAGAAGGTCTCAGATGATAAAAATAACCCTGGAGACGGATTCAAAATGAAAATTTGAGTGGTTAGGCAAGTTTCAAAAAATTCAGTGAATAGTATTTTTACTGGGTAAAAATACCGCAGTATAATTGCACCGTAAAGCGTGTCGATTGAGTTTTGAGCTCTAGGTTTTGAATACAAGTTATAAATGGTATATAGGATCAGGAAATATGATTTCCGATGAAAATTGATGGAAATTAGTAAGTTTGGGGAGCGTGCCTACGGCGCGCGTAACAGCTTAAAACAGCATTTTCTCCGAACGACCGGAAAACTCAAGATTCATCTGATCAAGTGTAATTAAAGGACATTGGTTAATGTTAAAAATTAGAGTTTTAAATAGGTTATGAATTTATGGACGTTTAGTGGAATCGGAGGGAAATTCAAGTTAGTTTGAAATCGCGTGAGGTGGCGGTGGGACCCACCTCACTTAAACCACTTAAGACACCTAAGCACATGTCCTATTCATCATCTTTTCTCTCCCTCCTTTGTTCAAAACCGCGACAGCCCCCCTCCCCCCACCCCCCCCCCCCCCCCCCCCCCCGTCCATGTTTTAGTTTTTGATTCTTCCTTCCATAACTCCATCAAATCCTCACCAAATCAAGAAAAGTTAGACTTGAAACTTGTTGTAAATCGTCTTCCAAAGCCATTGGTGGTGGTCTTGAGCCTTGAAACCCACCATATTTTGAGAAATTCACTCCCCAAGGCGGCTCATTGTTGTAGGTTTGTGTTCATGGAGTTGTTTGGAGCTCCAATGGTTTAGTATGTCTTGGAGGAGTCTTGTGCCAAGCTATTGAGTAAGTTTCCTTGCATTTCAATGGTTTGATTCATGGATTTGAATTCATGAACCCTATGCTTGTCTTGGTTGATTTGTGTTGTTAGAGAGCTCAATGGAAAATGTGTATTAGATGATTATGTCTTAGAATGATGTGTTAGAGATAGAAATGCAATAAAAATTATTGGTGAAAATGTGATTTTAACTTGGGAAATCTTGGATGATGCCATGACTTTGTGATTTGGAAATTTGTTAGGATGGTGTTGATGAGTTGTATGATGTTATAATGAGATTGTATGAGATGTGGAATAATTGAATTGGATTGAAAATACCTTGGGGTGCTCCTATGATGATTTCTGCCTAGAGAGGAAATGGGAGGAATTTGATGTTGAAAAATTAATTGGTTGATGTGTTGTGTGATTGAATGGTAATTAGATGGGTTTTGTGATGGTTGGAAGCTTTGAAAAGCAATGGAAAAATAATGGAGTGGATTGGATTGTGTATTGTCCCTAGAAGGAAATAATTGGGCAAAATGATGTTAGGATGGTATAAAATGAAAAGTGGCACCTAATATGACATTTTGGTAACCTTGGGGTGCCTAAGAAAAATGAGAAGAAAATTTAGAAAAATAATTTGTAAAATAACACTACAATGGTCGAACCTACCTAGGTGTGGGGGAGGAATTTGATGTTTTTGGATTTTGATAGATTTTTCGTGTGTTGATGATCTATACATGGTCATTATAGGTTGCCGTACGTGGATTTGAACCCCGAACCGTGAGCTCGGTGGGTTGCCCTTGGTCCCGGACCAAGTGGGATTGTGGTCAGTATTATGGAACCATGCTTGTTGGGTTAATAACTTGCATGTATTTGTATGAATGGTAATTAATTGGGAATGTCCTCTGTATAGACAATTCTGTTGTGTAGCGAACTCGGAGAATATATTGCATTGGAGCTACGTGGAGAGGATTATACAGGTAAACTCTTGGTACTTGGGCTTGATCCCTTTGTAGGTTCCACCTTGCCCGTTGAGGGCGATGGTAGGAAGTGTATGTAAGTAATGTAGGATAACATGTTCATTCATATAGTATGTGTGTTGGTACATAAGATGTATTGTGTCTCTAGCTAGTAGACGTGTTGCCTTCGGGCGTTACGGACTTCCATTGGATAGATCTCCGTGAGGGAGTTCCAGTTGACCTGGGGTCGTGGTGTGTGATCCGGATAGGAGCACACTAGGAAGTCTCGGGTGAATACGGTTGGTGGGTGCCTTGGTTTGATGTTCTGGGAACACGCCTTGGTTGAGACCCGTAGGCTTATATGCCGAGGCCAATAGGCTGGACGTTGCGTGGATTTGGTATTGACCATTCTAGCTTCGTCGTATTTTGTATCCCGATACTCCCCGATTTCTCTAAATCCCTTGCTTTATCCCCATTTTCAGATGTATGTTCTGTTATGTTATATTATTTATATGCATCGAAGTGAACCATTGGACGGAGTATTCTCCAGAACCTCTGGGTTACTGAGATATATTCGTATATCTCACCCCGCTTTGGGGACTTTATTTCAGGAGATAGCAGTGGCGTTGGAGCGGCGGGCAAGAAGCCCGTAGGATGATTTAGACATAGGATTATGTATTTTGTATTTTGGTGGCCATTAGGCCTAGGCTAGACTTAGGGCGTGAACATTGCATATGGATGTAGGATGAGATTTATTGACATATTTGTTCATGTCATTTTGCCTAAGTCTAGTTACCTGTGGATTATGTTATTTTGAGGTTATTTATCATGTTTATTTTGGAGTATGTGTTATGTATCATTTGAAGGTTAAGGTTGTAATTGTAATATGTCATTGGAAGCCTTGTAATTTGTACATGAATTGTTGTAACCATGAAGCATATCTAATATAATGAAAGGGCAATAGGCCTATTTTAGGATTATGATTATGTGTATGTTTAGAAAATGTATGCAAATAGACCTTGGTGATTGAAATATGTTAAGTGTTAATAAAGTAAGCAATATGTTATGAATTGAGTAAATTGATATAAACTGTGATGGGTTGTAAGAGCCCCAAGGCATTGCAGGTCCTTATGTGTGCCACCCAATGATTATTAGGTACATTTGAGGTCTTAGATCACTTTTGCAAACTTGGGGACTTTTGGAAAAACAAAGGAAACTATGGAAAAATTTCTATAAATTGGCAAAATTTAGGCGAACTTTGGGAGAGTATATCTCCCTCCTCAGAGATCTGATAAGGACGTACCATATGCCGTTTTGAAGCTTGAGATTTCCTCTATCTCGTGGTAAATTTTGGGATTTTTCTGGGTTGGGAGTCGGCCTGTAGAAGGTAGAGAACACAGACTTCCCATTTGGTTACTGCACGTGTGGCAGTTCTGGACCGAGTTTGAGAAAATTATTCCCGCTTCGTTTCTGGGTCAAATCCGGTGTATGATATATCAAATTGAAGCTTGAGGTATCTAATTTCTTGTATAAAAAATTGAGAACAATTGGTTAAGTTTATTTTCCATAATGTTCGATTGAGTGAAGGATGTTTTGAGCTGTTTTGGGGTTGGCTGGCAGATTTGCTTGTCCAACTTCAAACGGCGATATCTGGAGCAAAAGAGAAATTTATAACTCGTGTGATAGCTTCCTAGAAAGGTAATTAAGTGAAGAATAAAATATCAAAAGATGAGACGCTCACGCCATGCAGTTTGTCCACGGAAAATTAAAGACCGAACCATGTTCGGATAGATAGAAAACATAAAAGTGAGAATTTAGCTAAGTGGGTTTATGGGAACCCCTTAGTGACTTGAGAGAAGTAATATATGATGTAAAAGTAGTTTAAATAATTATTCTGCGAAGATTTTACAGTTACGGTAGCAGCTTTTAATTATTACGCTTTTTACGGTTTTAAATGCTCGCGTAATAAACGAAAAAAGTTTACTCGCATTTGCATTCTTATGAATGAACTGATGTGATTGTAACTATGCTTAATATCATAAATAATGTTAAAAATACCGGTGTACAACAATGGGTTGTTACAGGATCCCCCACCCAATCACCATCATCATTCATCAAAGCATCAATGCGGTTTCTTTTGTCTAGTAATTGATGATGCATGGAAAAATTTTGAGTTGCGATCCCCATACATAAGCCACTTAGCACGGACCTTTGGATCCAAGTTATCTCCCCTCTATAGTATATAAGGTTAAGTTGACACCATAACTCCTTCTGAAGATTCTCCAGAGCATGATATTTCTGATAATTAAGTATTTCTGATAACTAAGCTTGCGATCAATCCCACTAATACGAGCATGAATCTTCCTTTTAAGCTTGGCCTCCTCCATAAAACACTTATGATGCCATTTTTCAGCTTTGTTAAGGAAGAGGTTGCTAGAGGGAAACCATTGACGGTGATCTGAACAAAAGAAAGGTAAGTGAGACATTACCATGTGAGAAAAGGACAAGTTCCAAGCCTCATTAGCACAAGCACGATCCAGCCTTTTAGAAAGATTCCCCTTGTGCCAGGTCATAGCAAGGCCTTGATGATCCAGGTCCGTCAAGCGACAAGATGAAAGACAATTTTGAAAGTCAAGCATGCTTATCCAGTTAGGAACACTGCCTCCATCTTTCTTTGAAGCATGCACATAAGAGTTAAAGTCACCCATGATGCACCAAACCTGCTCTTGAAGAGATTGAATTGACTCCAAGGATTCCCAAAGAGAAGTGGGTTGTTGACGGCGAGGGCTAGCATAACAGAAAGTAAAAAAAATTCTTATTATCTCGCTTTCTGCGAGCTAAGCTTAGAATGATCATATTGTTGGTTGGTTTGGAGAACTTGCATATGTACATCTGAAGAATTCCATAAAAGACAAATACCTCATGAAAAACCAATAGGGGACTTATCCACTTTCTTAACTCGGTCTCATGCAAGACGGATCTCTAGGAGGGCTAAATGAGAAGCTAAATCTATAATGGGGGACCCTTTTTCCCAGCCGCTCTACAATTCCAAGTTACAATATTCATAAAAACAAAATTAAAAATCAGAATAGGTGATGAAAATAGATCCAGGTCCGTCAAAGATTAATGACATCATCACTTGGCATTTTTGTTGTAGAGGACTCCTTCAAACTCGCGGTGCTATTGCTAGCTGCCTGCACTTGTTCCACCATCATGGACTTTTCTTGAGGTTCATCACAAAAAACAAGAACATCCTTTGGAGAATTAGATATGGTAGTAGCACCCTCATTCATAGGGTCTGGGGGCCTTGAGAGATCACCAAAATCTTAGACATGCTAGCTTTTATTGTGTTGGATTAAGTAGTTCCCCTATCCTCCAACCCCATTATCGAGCTTGAAAGTTAAACTGGCCTTGAAGGACGATGCATAAGATGGTTGTTTAGTAGGGAGAGAATGAGAAGATTTTCCTCACTTGGAAATCCCTCAAGATGTGCGCATAAGTGGGAGGATTTGTTGCAATTCAAAATTGCCAACAACTTTCACTTTGAATCCTCATGAGATTAGGTCCTTATCTTTTCATGATTCTGACCTAATGGTCATCATATGACCACTCACTTATGCGCCCCACTCTGTCCCAAATTGAGTCCAGATACGTTGAGTAGTTGCATTCAAATTTGAACTAACTAACTCACTGATTCTCTCAACCAACCAAATCAGAATTGGAGCACATTTAGTTGAAAAGATGACACTCATTTGCAACTAAAGTGGTGCACCATTCCCTCATTGGATGAGATCAAATATTTTCTCTTAATGCAGGGGATTTGTTCCAACAAGATCTCATCTTATCCTTTTGTTATGAAACAACTTTTCATAGCCAATTCAAATTCGAATTCAAACACTTGAATTCAAATGTTCAAACATTTAAATTCAAAATTCAAAATTCAAATTTCAAATTCAAAATTCAAAATCCAATTTCAAATTTCAAATTCAAAATTCGAATTTCAAAATTCAAATTCCAAATTCAAATTTCAAATTTCAAAATTCAAATTCCAAATTCAAAATTCAAAATTTAAATGTTTGATAATTAATTTAACTAATTAAATTAATTAGTAATATCTTGGACCATCCAAGCCCATTATATCATCCATGCGCCCTCTTCCCATCAGGTGGGCTTCCAAACAGCTTCTTGGGCTAAACCATTATTAGGCCCAAATACCTTTAAAGCTAGTTCATCATGACTACAAGGTGTTAGTGTGTGACCCATTAGGTCCAACTTAGCCTCTGACATAAATGGGCTCGGGCCCTATAAGCCCACAACCCAATTAATGACAACACAGAGCACTAGCAATGCTTTGTTGCCCTAGAGCTAGTCATATTAATGACTTGATCATCCTATTACACATATTTGGTTACTGTATGTATTTCCTTTCATCTCAGTTATATTCCCATTAACCTAGGGTAGGTGGCACCAACAGGTGTCGTGGTCGATGAGAAGGGAACCATTTGAAGTGGAACCGCCCGAACTGCTGTAGCTCTCGCCGTCGATGACGGACAATCTCTGGAGTAGTGACCCGCCTGACCACGCCAAAAAAAAAATCAACTAGCCGGTAGCACACGGCCCCACATAGAATTTCCCACATCCTGAGCATCTGGGAGGATGAGGTCTAGCTGAACTCCCCTGCGTAGAAGTCCCCTTGGACTGGCTAGGCGCCTGCCTAGCAACCAACTTCTCCCCTTTGCCTTTCCCTGCAAACTTCTTGTCCTTTCCGGAATAGGAACTACCACTTCTTGCAACCTCAGCAACCTTGGCCCTCTTGGCCTTACTCACAATACAGACATCCTCGATGTCACGACACTACTGAACCAACGTGCCGAAATCTCTAGATGCAACTCCTGCAATCCGATCTGCAATCTCCTCATTAAGTCCCCTTCAGAACTTAGAAGCCAGAAATGTAGGGGTTGGCATAGCAATCCAAAAATGTGCAAACTTCGCCAGTTCATTAAACTTAGCCAAGTACTCGTCCACAGTCAACGAGCCCTGTACCAGACGGTCAAACTCTCCTTGCTTCCGCTCCTGTGCGTCATAAGGAAAATATCTACCCAAAAAGCAATCCTCAAAGAATGGCCATGTAAATCACACGATCCTGCATCTTGTAGACGTGAGAGGTGTTAGTCCACCACTCATGGGCATCGCCCTCCAGCATATAAGTGGCAAACATAAGCTTCTGCGGGTCGGTACACTGCATAACCCGAAAGATCTTGTCCAACGCCTGTAGCCATCTGGCAGCAACAATGGGATCATATGACCCATCAAAAGAAGGTGGCTTATGCTTGCGGAAAGCATTCAGCCGGCGATCAATCGCGTCTCTATCCTCCGCAGGCTCCGGAAAAGTCTGCATCGCCTTAGTCAGGTGGCTGCCATCTCCCATGTGGCTCTGACTCTCGTCCTGAAGACTGGGTGGAGGTAGCGGTGGAGGTGGTGGAGGAGGAAACTGACCCTCAGGGAGGCCAGCCCTCATCTCCTCCAACATGACTCTCATCATTGTCATGTCCGCCAATTTGCTTGCCTCGAGGACATCTTCGGTGGATTTCTGGTTCGCCTCTCGGACGGCATCCATCATTGCCTGGTTGGCCAATCTAGCGGCCTCCTGATCGGCTAATCTCGCCGCCTGCATCTCAGCTAATGCAGTCAGGACTGGGTCAAGTTGACCCTCAGTGGTCTCACGGTTCCTCCCAGGCACTACCATGACTCTGCACAAGTTACACAACGAATGAGTTGATCAGGCCCACGCGATGTGATCATATATGCATCATCATAATAAAACCCAACAAAGAGAACACACGAGACAGACACACTACCAAACATCCTAAGTTATTTGCAATACATACAGGCTTTTCCCTAGAAAGTGCTCTGATACCATAAAATGTAACACCCCGTGTATACCCAATTTGTTAACATGTCATCGTATTAAGCCACGCTTAATTAATATGCGAAAAAACATTTTCTTTAAATTCAATTATGACATCATCATAATTACCAAGTTGCATTACTCAATTTATTTTCAAAATATCGCCTGTATATGATTGCAAAAAACATCTAACTGAAATGCCTCATAATTATATATAATAAGTTTCTACATTATTACAACTTGAACATAAAATCTAACATAGTCGAACGAGACATGGACAACCCCTATGCTCACACAAACAAGGCAACATCGCCAACTAAGTCTCAACATAATATTATTTAAATGAAACTAAAAACATAACAGCAATAAACACAGTCCAGCATCAGCATATCAGCAACTAACTAAGTCAGCTCCGGCCTCCTGCCGCCTGAGGTATCAACCCCAGCATTACCTGAACTTGAAATGATGCCCCAAACGTGGGGTGAGATCTCTAACAAGAAATCTCATTAAGACAATGGGTCCTCAAGGAACTTCCACTCCGAGCTCACTTATATGTGTAATATAAGTTCTAAAAACAGTTTACAATATAAGTTCTAAAAATAGTGCAATGCAACAGATAATCATGTAATGTGTGTCAAATCAATTCTACTGGCCAGAAAAATGCAGAAAATACGTCTAAATCCTACAGATAGTGCAAGTCGCTACTTGCACCCACCCACAGCCCCACCATATTGTATGACGCTACATACTCAGGCTTGCCATCTAGGTGGAACAACTCGTACATATTAAAAGTCATTGCACATAACAACTTAAAACAGTTCAAATATAAAAGCACGAAAGCACAGCATGCATATAAACCATCCCCCCATGGGATATAGTGGAACCACACGGTGGCTAAACCAAGGACACGAAAGTTTACCTGTCACAACCAAATCCTCTAATATTAACTCAGTGACCTAAAGGTCACCAACAACCTTTGTAGCTCCACATAAAAAGAGCAAGATGATCCATGCCTTCAATGTAGGATCGCTCAAACACAGAACCAACAAATAAAATAACTATTCAACAATGTCGTGAGGACTTGTGGAGAAGGAGAACAAACTTCTGTGAAATATTTTATTAAACTTCGTTGCTTCTCAATTCTCTCTATTTCTCAAACAATATACTAGACTATTTATAGACTATAATTTGAATTTCTAAAATTGCAACACTAAATAGTCATAAACACAATTAAAACCAAACTTAATTACAAAAAAATAATGAATAATTCTTAAACTTAATAACTGTTAACATCACAAATTCCATAACGGACAAATTCAAACCAAAAACTCATAAAATAAATGCTAACCTTATGACTCATAAATTACATAACTGATGAATTCAAACCAAAAATCCTAAAATAAATGTTAACTTATGATTATAAATTCTATAACTGACAAATTCAAATAAAAAACTCCTAAAATAAATGTTAATCATATGACTCATAAATTCAAATCAAAAACTCCTAAAATAAATGCTTAACTTATGACTCATAAATTCCTTTAAAAATAAAACTCTATATTTAACGTTTTCTGAATTAATCCCATTAAAATAAAAGTGACACATTTAACGTTTTCTAAATTAATTCATTTGAAAATAAAACTCCACATTTAACGTTTTCTAAGTTAATCCCATTAAAATAAAATTGACACATAACTCAATATTTAATTAATTTAATTTTCTAATTTAACGGTGCGGGTTCTTACAGTTGTCATCTTTAGGATCAAAGAATAGCCTCCAACTTTGCACCACCGAATAGTGGTCAGCCACTATCCAAGACCTTTCATGCAAAACAAAATTATAATCCTCCACATCTGAAAATCGGAAAAAGAAGTAGTCATTTTCTAGGTCAATAAAATCATAGGTTCCCTAAATGTTCCACGTCTTGAGAAGCCTGCTCATAAAGAATTTGACTCCAACTTTTTTCCCTAGTAATTTGACTATCACTGATTGACTCCATGGTTTGCAACTCTCCTTGTGAACTTCATTGTCAAACCGGTAAGTTGGACAAAGCGGATCATCATCATGCACCTCTTCTCCACTTAACTCCATCTCAACGTCTTCCTCCTCTTCATCAATCCTCAACTTATTAAAACAGTCAATCTCGCTTTCCGTCGACGTCACTCCCCCGTTTAGATGCAGTAGAGTGTCTCTATACGATATAGCCTTCCGGGTGGGATCTCCTGCTACCACCCTTCCACTGTTAATTGGCTTCCTCAGTCAAAATCTCCCTATTACGTCCTTCGTCCATGGCTACAGCAACCTCCCCGGAAAGAGTCCGGAAAAATAAGGAAACAAAAAAAAAAAGATATATTTTGCAGGATTCGGGTTATTATAATACTTATTATAATTTATTTATTTTTTAAATGGTACGATGTTATTGTGACGCTCCAAGTATGGTCTACGACTAAAACAATTGTAATAATTTCAAATAATTCTTAGTAATAAAAATGATTAATCTTTGCAAGAAATTTATAACTGAAAAGAAAATTGGTTATTGCTTTTAGAGTAATAGTGACAATTTTTGTGACTACAAACTAGTATAATGTTATGATTAACATAATTTCGATTTTTTTATCAGTATTATTTCAAAATATTAATAAAATTGTTTTCATCGTAATAAATTCACTCTTTAGTGGCTTTTCAAAATATTGTGATTTTCTTTCGGTAAACCAAAATATTGCGATTAATTCACTGGTGACTCGAATAATGGTGATAATTGTAAATGAATTAAATATCATTACAAAAATGCCTTCGTGGCGACTTTTATAATTTTTAATGACGATCATCACAGAAATTGTATTTTCTTGTATATAGGCTTTCACAAACATAGGCAATAAATATATACATAAATATAAATGAACAAAAATAATTGAGTGACAAAACATACATAAAGACAGTCATGAACAAGTTTTAAGCGAGCCAGGGATAGTTCAAGGTTCACCTAATGTTTACAACATCACAGTTGCATTTGATGTCAAAGATAAGGATTCACATACTAATAGAGATGGGCTAAAAACCCAAACCAAATTGGATACATACTTCAGAATCGAGATATCTATGGTCTATAATCTCTAACTTGCCATATTATATTATTCTTTTATTAGGAAATTGCTCGAGACCATGAACAGTAATTGAATTATTGTTATTAGGACCATCAATTACTGCAATACCTTTTGTGCAATTGAACTGGTATTGATCACAAGCGACGGTTCAATCAGTACCGATTTTTTACTTGAGCTGATTTTTTAAAATTTGTGTAAAATATTTATTTGAAGGATAACACTACCACTAAGCTACAAAAATGCATATAAATTAAATATTTTACACAAATTTTAAAAAGTCGGCCCAAGTGAAAAACCAGTGAACCGTGGCTTGTGATCAATTCACTGATTTAGTACTATTTCAATTGCACAAAAGGTATTGCACTAGTTGATGGAGCTTATTTAATGTGAACTGGGACCACCATTTTTAGGTGGTCCCTTAATGTAAATAGGAGGGTAAAATAGAAAAAGTAAAAAAA
The DNA here is from genome assembly GCA_032173675.1 of Gastrolobium villosum. Classification (NCBI taxonomy): domain Eukaryota; kingdom Viridiplantae; phylum Streptophyta; class Magnoliopsida; order Fabales; family Fabaceae; genus Gastrolobium; species Gastrolobium villosum. The sequence continues at coordinate 74,900 of JAVKPL010003807.1, forward strand.
TAATAGGAGTAAAAAAGAAAAGAGAAAATTAATGTTGTGAGACGGAGCACCAAAAAATTCAGTGATCCTGGAGCATATTAAATATTTCCTAGTTGATGGTCCTAATAACAATAATTCAGTTACTGTTCATGGTCTCGAGCAATTTCCTAATAAAAGAATAATATATACGGCAAGTGTTTACCACAAATATATATAAATATATTTATTAAATACATAAATGCATACATAAATATATGCATTTACCACTAACACTTACCACTAAGCTACAAAAATACATATATAAATTTAATTTAACATATATAAATATATTTATTAAATAATTTAATATAAATTTAATTTAACCAATTGAACTAATAACTCATTAACTCAATAGCTCTGGCGAGTCAACAACCAATTTGAATTTACCTTAGCCCTAAACTTTAGTTGTAGTCAGTGTTGTAAAACCCGGTCTGACCCGGTGACCCGGTCATCAGACCGGTCCAGGTTAAGCATTGGACCGCTCATGCATTGACCCGGTCAAAACCCGGCCAAACCCGGTCAAAACCGGTGACCCGGCCGGGTCATGCATTTAAAAAAAAAAATTAATCAAAATTATTTCATCTTGTCAAAAAATGTATAACTCATTTTAATTTTTTTTTTTTGTAATTTTATTTGCTAATATACTTTTCTACAATGACCTATAATTTCAGCTTCCAATATTGAACCAATTTGCGAAATAATAAATTAAGAGATTATGACATATGTCATTTTTAATGTAACTGAATTTGAAAAATATGAGTTCAATGTCATTGAGAGGTATGTTTACGGCGATTCTGAGTTGAAATTTAAATTGACATAAAAATAATATACATTTTTATTTATTTATGCTTCATGTTTTTGAGCTTATTTAATGAACCTTGTTTAATTTATTTTAGATATGGAAAATATAATTGAATTTATATGTTCATATTTAAATATATTTTTATATATCTATATATATCCGGGTCAACCGGTCCGACCCATGACCCACCGGTCCGACCAATGACCCAATAATCCAGTACCCCGATCGGGTCAATGCCCGGGCCGGGTTTAATAAAACTGGTCGTAGTTAATCGGGCTGAGCTTCAATTAACAAAATCTTAAATAGTTAAGAGGACCAGGTATCATAAGCTAACGAAAAACTGATCCAGTTCTAAACTCATTTGTCCAACTCTATTTAAAATCAATATCTTATCTAATAATACTACGAATCACACATTTGCAAAAATGAGTTGATCCATCACATAAACCAATATTTTAAAGTTAAAAAAATGTGCATGAAAAAGATACCCCAAATCAAATTCAAATTTAAAACAATTCAAAATTCAAAAGAATAATGTAACGGTGTAAGATCACATTCGTGAGAGAGATCGGGGCGCAATCTTGAGACCTTAAATTTAGGCAGCATTTCCCCTCCCTATAAAATTGAAATTTTCCTAACAATCTTGACAAGCCATAATAAGTTGGCATGCTCATTTGAATCTTGGATGGACTGTATTCCATAACACTGTCTATTAAACAATCACCATCAAAGTATCTAAATTTTGGCAAGCGTGAACTATTGCTATGTAGCATTAGGTGACTCACACTTCTTAACTTCATGTCGTGCCATGCAGACATAATTTACTGAAAAGGTATTATATCATCGTTTGAAAAAATCATAAACAAAACCAAAGTTTTGAAGATTATGACTTGAAGAGTGGCAATATTTCAAAAGACTAAAAAAGGCCCATGAATATGATTTGCAACAATCAGACGGCCATCAATCCCCATAGTTTATGCCATACCTATAGCTAAAAGCATTCCTCGCTACTTCTATTTGGAGGCCAGCGTCCAAAAATTCAAAATAAATGAGGGTGAAGCCGCAAACCAACTCATAAATGCCATGGCTGTCGCCGTCTCAAACCTGCTGCAATGGTTCTGTGCACATTCATTCAGATCATTGCCAATAAGGACTGTGATACCAGCAGAAGCACAGGCTGCAGAAAATGTTAGTGTTGAAGTAATCTGCAGTAGAATTCAAGGGAAAAAGTTTAATTTCACAGAAATGAATAAATTTTAGGAAAAACACCATGTGTGTGTGTATTTTTTTTATGCATTACAGTATAGTGCACCAAATTATTAAAAGCGCACAACAATACAAAATAAATATTCCCAATCATCCCCCTTACCATAAGTGAAAATAATATAAAAAAATCACTTCCCATTAAACCTTGATTAGCTAGTGTGGGATGAGGGCAATCCTTGTACGCAGCTTTACCCTTATATATTTGCAAAGCTGTGATCTGGACCTATCTCACATGGGAAATAAGACCCAATCCATAAATGGCCCAAGAGGCCCAACAACTAAGACTTAAAGGCTAAAGAAACACATCCATCCTGCATTGATGTCATCCTGCAAACGGTGTCAGTAGCTCAGAACTCTGCAACCACCCTAATAGCCAATAGCTAAAAGGTAGGCACCTGGTTCCAGCTACACCTATGAGGTATAGCCCACAAACAGACATCCCACACACGGGATAGCATGCAAGAGCCACTTCTGCCCACCAATGAGGTTAAATTCTGCCATACTAAGGCAGCATAAGTAGCACAATCAACACCTATAATAGAGGCTTGATGCCTAGGTATGATCATCTAATCCATCTTGACATAAACTCATTACTCACATACTAACTTGAGTGTCAGAGTGCCTTACAGGTACCCCACATTTGTCTCAGCCAATCCAGACAACCCAAGTTCAACCATATGTAGTATAGCCCAATTCTTATTGGACTAATTAGACTGTTTTTTATATTCAAACCCGTGTGATCTTTCAATCACAAAAGAGCAGTTTTACTATTGCTCCAGGCTCGCCCTTTTTAAGTGGAAATAATATATCATAACTAAATAATTAGCTCCATAGCTAACATGCATTTTGGCTATGTGCAGGGTTTACATCTTTATCATATCATATTAGGCTGATGGTCAGGTACAAGTCTTCAATTATATTTCCATAAAATCGATTATTGTCCCTGGTTGAAGACAACTAACAACAATCAAGTGTATGGTTATATTTTTCATGCAAGATGACAACTTTTTCACTAGAAAGTCTGCTACCATGGTTACATTTTTCTTGATTAATTAATCAACTCAAAGTCATCATTACTTCTATATATTGAAGGCGAGAATAGTAAGGAAAACATCAATTTTACAAGATTGGTGGCAGAAGTTAACAAAATTCACCAGCATTGGCTTACCCCATCACCAATAGAGAATAAGCTCACAATTCTTGAATTTCGGAAGCCACGCCTTACTAAAATGGCATATATATCAGCAAATGCCAAAGAGAGGCTCCACAAACTTTGCAGGCCGACAGCAGCAACTAAGTAGCTGGTACAGCAAATATAACAACCTGTTATGCTATTATGAAAATAAAAACTAGGAGAATGGCACCAGTATCAAATACTAATAATCACCTTTGCAAACATTAAGGTAGAGGTATTTTAGAACTGGACCAGAAATTAGGGAATAACAGAAAGAAAATATGGGAATTTGTTAGATCCTGAAATGAAAGTGCTCAACAACGAAGATGAAAATTGGAAGAGTCGTATAAAACTAGTTGATGTGTAATCGATATCCAGTAAATTTAGCAGATATAAGAATGGAAAATACTGAAAGGGAAATGGATAACTGGTCATTCGAGAGTACAGACTCTCCTAACTCTATTCTTAGTTATCACTTTCTTACCTATTCTCTCTCTTCTTCCCCTATTTATCCTACAGCTTCATTCTCAGCGGTTACAACCGCTTTTCCCTCCAACTGAAAAGTAGCACTCCTCATGCTTTGAGTGGGAATTTATGCCGTACACCCCTTCTGAGAATACACTCTTGTGATCGGAGGTTTTGGGTTCCAAACAATACTTCTCCTATAGCTTTTACCATGTCCACAAGGTGAGGATTAGGCCGTGGACCATTGCTTGAAACATAGACCCACTTATCTCAGAAGCATAGTAACTTCCACCAAGATCCCACTTTTCTTCTGCAACTCCTATGGATGGCTCCATGAAGAAACTTACAAGAATAAAATCCAGCCAAGCTAACATCAATAATGCCAAGGAATGGCTCTGATTGAATTGTAGTGTATCTCCATCTTCTCCAGTAGCAACTCTTACTGCATCATCGTTTCCAGTTTTAAAACCTCTAGTTTCATTTCATTTCCCCCTCCTAAAGGTATTTATCTGGATTGTTAGTGAAGTCTAATATAAAACCATTAAAGTGGCATTCACTTAATAGCTTAATCTTTTAAGTGAGATGTTGTTTAGTTTAAGTTATGATTGGACTTCTTCACAATATTTTACCTTAGTATCTAGTATTTCCTCTATATTCATCCCTAAAACCATAGGTGAAGCACTATCACATCCACGACGGCACCAAGCAATGATTGATGAGATGTTTGCCTTGCACTCCAATGGCATGTGGAACCTTGTTCTTGCACCTGCAAGCAACTCCATGGTTGTTTGTCATTGGGTATTCATGGTTAAGATCAGTCTTGATGGCACTTTTGATCGTCTCAAGACTTGTTTGGTCGCTGATGGCACCAGTAGATTAACAAAAGTAAAACTGGAAAATATATTGAAATTGAATTGCAAGGAGTTCTTACAAACAGTAATCAACACTCCCACAATGAAACACCCAGGATAAGATAATGACCATAACAACTGGAGACACTTTAATGGAAATTACATAAACTGAAACAGTAAAATTACTCAGCTAACAACCATAACAATGGTGACTCTCAATGAGGAAAAGAACCCCACTCCCCATCAAGCTACCCCTTCCTTTCCTTGCAAACTTTCTAACTGCCTAACAATACTCTCTCCCCTTGTATATAATCCTTCGTGCCGTTATTCACACCACTGCCAATTGCCTCTTCCCCATTCAACGCATCCCACGTGTCCCTCCTTATAACAACCTCCCGTACCATGCTATTCTTCTCAATCACCAACTTCCTTTGGTTCACTATACCACTGTCCACTTCAGGTGCTGCCTTGGATTGATTGGGCTGGTCTGCTGGGTCCACTTCTGGTGCTGTATGTTTATTTGCATTAGGCTCAGGTGTTGGCTTGGGCTGATGTGTTGCATTGGGCTGAATCTTCTTCTTCTTGCATTCATAAACCCATTTTAAGGGTCCAACAATACCTCCCCATCCAACAACCACCTTGTCCTCAAGGTGAAAATTTGGAAAAAGCTCCTGCAACTCCTCTCTATCTTCCCATGACCATTCACATTCTGGCAAATTTGCCCATTCCACCAGCACTTCAATCTTCCCATTCAATAATCTTCTTGCATTTCGAATAGCCACAGGTTGAACTTGCAATTCCATGGCATCAGTAAGGCAGGTGGGAAGTGACAACACAGGAACATCATGACTGACAGCCTTCTTCAATTGTGATACATGAAATACAGAATGGATTCGAGCATAATCTGGAAGTTTTAACCTATATGCCACTGACCCAATTCTTTCACAAACATCAAAAGGCCCATAAAATCTAGGACTGACCTTTTGATTGAGGTGCTTAGCCAAAGACCTCAGTTTGTAAGGCTATATTTTTAAATAAACCTTATCTCCAATATCATAGCTAACTTCCCTTCGGTGCTTATTGGCTTGCAATTTCATGCGCTCTTGGGCCTTACATAAGTTCTGTTTAAGCTCCAACAACACTGCATCCCTAGTTGTTAGCCATTGATCCATTGCAGCCACCGAGTTTGGCTGGTTATCAAACTGAATGATGGAAGGAGGGTCTCTTCCATATAGAGCCTTGAAAGGAGTCATATGTGTGGATCTGTTATAAGAGCTATTAAACCAGAACTCAGCCCACGGAACCCATTTCGCCCAACTCTTAGGGTGACTACTCGCAAAGCACCTCAAATAGGTTTCTAAGGTGCGGTTTACTACCTCTGTTTGCCCATCCGTTTGGGGGTGGTAGGCAGAACTGTACTTAAGTTGTGTCGCCGCCGCTCGGAATAGAGCTCCCCAAAACTTACTGAGAAATAAACGGTCTTTATCCGAAACTATAGACCTTGGGAACCCATGTAACCTGACAATTTCCTTCACAAACAGCCCTGCCACCTCTTCAGCAGTGAACAGGTGTGTCAGGGTAATGAAGTGGGCATACTTAGTTAAGCGGTCTACCACCACCAATATAGTATCTACCCCTTTAGACTTAGGCATACCCGCTATGAAATCCATAGACAAGTCCTCCCAAACGTGATCAGGAAGGGGTAATGGATTCAGCAAGCCCGCGGGTAGTAAGTTGTGGTATTTCTGTTGCTGACAAACCCCACAACCTTGTACAAATTTAATAATATCCCCATGCATGCCTTTCCAATAGAACAGGGCAGATATGCGTTTGTAAGTTCTAATTTCTCCAGAATGACCCCCCCAAGGAGAAGAGTGAAATTCATCAAGAAGAGTAGGAATGAAACTAGAAGTACGAGGAATTACCAACCTGTCTTTGTACCACAAACATCCCTTAGCCACATGGTATCCTGGATGAGAAGAGTCATTTTGTAGGATATCCCTCATGATATTCCTAATACCCTCATCCTCCAAAATAGCTTCATCAAGTCTGGATTGACAGGAATGGACAGCACCTTACACTCCATCATGCGTGACAATGCATCAGCTGCTTTGCTCTCTAGGCCTGGTTTATACTGAATTTCAAAATCGAACCCATGAGTTTTGCCACCCATTTATGTTGTCCCTCTATAAGCACTCTCTGCTCAGTAAGATACTTTAAGCTCCTTTGGTCCGTCCTAACAATGAAGTGACGGCCAAGTAGATAATGCCTCCACTTCTGCACTGAGAACACAATAGCTTTGAGCTCCTTTTCATATACAGACAGCAGCTTATCTCTATCAGAAAATGCCTGACTAAAGAAAGCAATTGGTCGCCCACTTTGCATCAGGACTGCCCCCATGCCTACACCTGAAGCATCAGTCTCTACAATAAACACTACCTCAAAATTCGGTAAAGCTAACTCAGGCAAGGACATCATAATTGACTTCAACTCATCAAAAGCCATTTGAGCTGCCTCATCCCACACAAATCGATCTTTCCCCAATAGCCTAGTCAAAGAGCTTGCTATATGGCCATAGTTCTTCACAAAACGCCTATAATATCCGGTAAGCCCCAAAAAACCCCTTAAGCCCTTCAAATTTACTGGAACCGGCCACTGTTGCATGGCTGCCACTTTAGAAAAATCAGCCTTGACCCCCGTTCCTGAAATAACATGTCCCAAATATTCCAATTCAGTTTGTCCAAAACTACACTTCTTCAAGTTTGCAGCAAAACTGTTCTGCCTTAACACTTCCATAACTTGACACAACTGAGACCAGTGTGAAGACTCATCCTTGCTGTAAATAAGGACGTCATCAAAAAAGACAAGGACAAACTTTCTTAAAAATGGCTTGAACACCTCATTCATCAATGATCGGAAAGTAGAAGGGGCGTTTCGCAACCCGAAAGGCATCACGAGGTACTCATAATGACCCTCATGGGTCCTAAAAGCCATTTTTTCAATATCTTCCTCCCTCATCCTTATCTGATTGTACCCTGACTTTAAATCTAGCTTTGAGAAAAATGAGGCCCCTTCCAACTCATCCAATAACTCGTCTATCACTGGGAGGGGAAACTTATCAGGGATGGTCACCCTGTTCAATGCCTTGTAATCCACGCAGAACCTCCAACTACCATCCTTCTTCTTGACTAGTATCATTGGGCTAGAGAAAGGGCTAGTACTAGGGCGGATCCACCCCAACATTAGCATCTCACGCACAAATTTCTCCAACTCCTCTTTTTGATAGTAAGGATAACGATGCGGCTTCAAGTTAGGGGCACTGGCTCCTTCCTTCAAGATGATTCGATGATCACAAGCCCTTCCAGGAGGTAGCCCAGTAGGTTCCCTAAATATAACACCTCACAATTCTAAATTAAGTAATTAAGGTATTAAGTGAGTAATTAAGTGATGGATTAGTGAAAATCCCAAAGATTAGACCAAAATACAAAGAAAGGGCAAAACGGTAATTAGCCAACACGCAACCCTAGGAAGATAAAAATTGAGTAGAAGGTCTCAGATGATAAAAATAAGCCTGAAAATGGATTCAGAACGAAAAATTGAGTGGACAGGCAAGTTTCACAAAAATCAGTGAATAGTATTTTTCGCGGGTAAAAATACCGCAGTAAGATTGCACCGTAAAACATGCCAGTGGAATTTTGAGCTCTAGATTTCAAATATGAATTATAAATGGTCCATAGAAATAGGAAATATGATTTCTGATATTATTTGATGAATTTAAGTCAATTTGTGGAAGCGTGCCAACGGCGCGCGCTGTAGCTTAAAGCAGTGTTTTTCCCGAACAACCGGAAAGTTCCGGATTTATCTGAGTGAGTATAATTAAAGGAGTTTAGTTAATATTAAAAATTAGAATTTCTAAATAGGTTTTAAATTTGTGGACGTTTAGTGAGATCGGAGGGAAACTCGGATGAGTTTTAAATCGCGTGGGACCCGTTCCCACTTAAAATTACTTAAAGTACCAAAACCACTATTCATCACCACTTACCTTCCTCTTTCTCTCTCCCCATTCGCGCGCCAGCCCCTTTCTCTCCCTCCTCCCTTCAAAATTTTCTTCTCCTTCAAACTAAGCGATACTTAACCAAATTCAACAAAGTTTGTGTTGAATCTTGATGGAAAACACCTCCTAAATCCATTGGTAGCCTTGTTTAGCCTTGAAAGTGAGTGTGTGAGGAGATCTACTCCCTACAAAGCTGCGGTTTTCATGCAAAAAAGGGTGATCATGTTGATTTCAAATGCTCCAATGGTGGAGTATACTTAGGTGGAGCCATATACCGTGCATTTGGGTGAGTTATTTCAACATTTCATTGGTTGAATTTTGAGTTTTGATTATTGACCCTAAAGAGGGATTTTGTGATATGTTGTGTTAGAGAGCTCAAATGGGAAATGTCTATTAGATGATAATATCTTAGAATGATGTATTAATGCTAGAAATGCAATGAAAATTTTAAGCGAAAAATGATGAATTTTAACTTAGGAAAATTTGAGGTTATGAATTGGATTTTTGAATTTTGTGTTGATGTGTTGTATGGTGAATTGTAGTGTGATTATATGATGATATGAAGTGATTGTGTGAGGTGTGGATCATAGGAATTGAGTGAAAAATCCTTAGTTGGGCTATGTATAGAATTCGGCCATTGTGGTATAAATGAGGAAATGATGTTTTGGAAAATTTTAGTGATGTGTTGTGTATTGAAAAAGTCATTAGAAGGGTTGTGTGGTGATTAGCATATGGAAAGATCAATGCAAAAACCATAAGTGGTAAAATTGGTCTAATGTGCCTAAAGTGAAATATTTCGCAAAACGTTGCGTAAAAATCGTAAAATAGAAAAACGGCGATTGAACTAGTCTTTGGGTAACCTAAATGAGTGTAAAAAAATGAGAAAGAAAATTTAGAAAAATAAATCCTAAAAATACACTAAGTTGGCCGAATCCTCCATGGTGGTGAGGTGAGAATTTGACGTTTTCGCGTTTTGTTGTAATTTGACTGAAACTGACGGCTATACATGGTTGTATAGGTTGTCGTACGTGGATTTAAACCCGGAACAGTGAAACAGTGGATTGCCCTTGGTCCTGGACCAAGTGGATTGAGGTAAGTGATTTGATTTACACATGTTATTGTGAAATTCATGTGTGGTTTAAAGTTCTAAGTGTGTGGAATTGACCTCTATGTAGGCATTCCTTGTGTATCAAGCTGTTAGTGGAGTTTCTGCGGAGCTCAGTGGATGGATAAATAAGGTAATCTCTTGGTACTGGGGCTTGTTCCCCTTGTGTGTTCCACCATACCCGTTGAGGATGATGGTAGAAAATGTGTATGAGTAGTGTAGAATAACATGAGCATGCATGCATTATCACAGTGGGTACTTATGTACCAGATCTCTGGCCAGTAGATATTTTTAGTCTTCGGGCAAGTTTCCGAACTGCCACTGGATAGGTCTCCGAGAGGGAGTTCCAGTTAACCCAGGGTCGTGGTGTGTTATCCGGTTAGGAGCACACTAGGTAGTCTCGGGTGTATATGGTTGGAAGGGGTACCTTGGTGGGTTGTTCTCTGAACACGCCAGGGGTAGTACCCATAGGCGTATAGCCGAGGACATGGCGTGGTATTGGTAGCTACTATTCCCGCATGTCGTAGTTGTTTATGATAATACCCCCCTTTCACTAAATCCCTTGCTTTATCCCGTTTTATAACAGTGTTGTTTTATGCTATTGATATACATCGAAGTGAACCATTGGGCGGAGTTTTCTCCAGAACCTCTTGGTTACTGAGATATATCCGTATATCTCATCCCGTCTCGGGCATTTATTTCAGGATTTACCAGTGGACATGGAGCAGCGGGCAAGAAGCCCGCATGATGATGAGTGGAGCAGTGATGCATGTTTTGCCTTTTGGTGGCCACTTGGCCTAGGCTAGACTTAGAGCATGAACATGTATATGTATGTAGGAGGAGTCCATTAGCATTATGTTCATGTTATTTTGGCTAAGTTTAGCTATCATGTCATTTTAGTTTATGAATTCATTTGGCAAGTGAAGTTGTAATATGTAGATATTTATAGTTTAAAGTTAAAGTTGTAAATGTAATTGTAATTCAGTATTGTAAATGTACCATGGATGTATGCTTATTATGATGGAAGGGCTTTAGGCCTATTTTAGGTTTATGATTATTTGTGTGATGATATATGCATGAAATCGAAGTTGGTGATTGAAACTATAAAAATATTTGAAAGTGAACTGCTTATGTTTTAAGTATAAATTGGATTGGGTTGTAAGTGCCCCAAGGCGTTGTTGGTCCTTGTGTGTGCCACCCATTGAATTATTGCTGGATTTCAGGTACAATTGTAGTGTTAAACAGCTTATGCAAATTTGGGGATTTTAGGAAATACAAAGGAAACTCTGGCGAAATTTCTGTAGAATTGGCAGTTTTTGGGTGAACTTTGGGAGAGCATATCTCTCTCCATAGTGGTCCGATTGGGACGTGCCATACGCCATTTTGAAGCTTAAGATGACCCCTACGTTGGGTCAAAATCCTAGAATCATTGGTGCTGTGCGCAGCCCATGGTGGCTGATTGCACAAACTGCCCTGTTCTGGCCTGTACAAGTCTGTTTTGGGAAATTAATTCCCGCTTCGTTACTTGGTCAAATTAAGCATACGATATATCAAATCGAAGATTGAGGTGTCTAGTTTATGGTGTAAAAGTTTGAGAGGCAGTGGTCTTGTAGTTAGGTGCAGAATATCCGGTGAGTATTGGAGGTTTTTAGCTGTTTTGGAGTTGGTGGGCAATGTTGTTTGTCCAACTTCAAACGGCGATAACCGGAGCTAATGAACTCGGAATCGAGTGTGTGATAGCTTGTTAGAAAGGTAGTTGAATAAGGAAAAAGAATAACCTGAAGTCTAGGTTTGGATTTTTGTTTTGTATTCGTAGAAAATTAATTAATGAATCTTGTTAAGATTGGTAAAAAGGTAAAAGTGAGGAATTGGCTAAGTGGGTTTATGGGAACCCCTTAGTGTCTTATATGTAGTAAAGTAAAGTGCATAAATAGTTTAAATAAGTCTTCTGCTAGTGTTTCAGTTACGATCACAACTTTTAATTATTACGCTTTTTACACTTTTAACTGTTCGCGTAATAATCAGAAAAAGTTTATTCGCATTTTTATAAATGAATTGTTGTGATTGTAACTGCGCTTAATATCATAATTAATGTTAACAATACCGGTGTACAACGGGCTGTTACACTAAATACCTCAGGGAAATGTTCCAGAACTTTCCCAGCCAACTCAGCAGCATAACAAACAGTCCCGTCATTTTTATCCACATATCTCAATTCTACATAGTAGTTTTCCACCCCTTCCCGCATAGCTTCATCTATCTTTTTGTAAGAAATAAGTCCCTTGGACAATATTGGATCCCCACGCAGCTCAATCATCTCAGCCCCCTGTGGCACCCTCAAAAAGAGCTCACGAAAATTAGCCCTGATCTCTTCCAAGCCTTCCAGCCAAGTGTATCCCAGAATCACATCTTCCCCATCCAAATTAAACACGAAAAAATCTTGTGACACTAACATACCTGGGAGATTCAGTTTTACACCTTTGCATGTTCCCCCACAACGAACCTGTTGTCCATCACCCACCGTGACCGTAGGTGACTCAGCCTTATCCACCTGAAGGTTTAACTCCGAGACAACATGTGGAGACAAAAAATTATGAGATGCCCCCGTGTCAATCAAGACCACGACCTTCCTTCCTTCGATAATACCCCACAGCTTCAATATGACCGGTTGGAGGTCAAACCCGCGATGCTATGACTACTCAGTTGAATGTTCTCCAATGCTTCAGACCAGTCGCCGTTTCCGATCTCCTTCTCGCCATCATCTTCGTTACCCGTATTTACCATCATCACATTCAAATGGGCTTGAGGGCAAACATGATCTAGCGAATAAGGCCCATCGCACTTGAAACAAGCATTCCTGCGACGTCTATCGGCCACTTCCTCCGGTGACAGGCGCCGGAAACGTGCACGGCCGCCGGAATTGCTGTTGAACCCACGCCCTGAGCTCGTGCCAATGCCATCGTTAGGGTTACCATTTGTTCCCAAGTTGGAACTAATCTGATTGGAGTTCTGAATGGAAGCCCCCATATTTAGGTTATTGGGCTTGTTGGAGTTGGCCCAGTACGCACCTCACCATTTACTCCCCCCCTTCCATTGTAATTGGGGTTGCGATTAGTTAAAGCAGCCCTGGAATAATGTGGGCCTTGACCATTACTCAGCCCATTTCTTCCCATATTCTGGCCCATCTTTCCCCTAACTTCTTCCCTCTCTTCCACGCGTTGCGCCATCGTCATCATCAAGCCAAGATCCATCAGATTGCGTAGCCTGATCTCAGCGCGAATTTCATCACGAAGACCAGTAAGGAAGGCTGCCTGCATGACGTCTTCATCCGCATGTCGCAAGGGTGCGGATAATAATTCAAACTTTTCGGGATACTCTGCAAACGTTCCCAACTGCCGGAGGCACATAAGAGCCTCATACGGATTACCCGACGACGAAGGATGAAATTGATCAAGGATTGCAGCTCAAAAATCAATCCAGGAAATGGTAGGGTGCCTTTGTTCCCACCATTGGAACCAGCTGAGGGCCCTCCCTTTCAAACAAACTGACGCGGTTTCCACTTGCTCACCATTTGGGATTCGATTGATCCTGAAAAATCGTTCGGCACGATACAGCCAGCCGTAAGGATCTTCATCGGAGAAATAGGGCACCTCTACTCGCCTTCGCCACTCATCTCCCCTGGTAACTCCTTTGGGATCCGCTTCTCCTTCTTCACCATCTACGAAAATTCTAGTGCCACTGCTTCTTGATCTTCCTCGTCCAAGATTATTGAGCCTCTCCAGAACCACAGTGAGCGTATGATTCATCTGATGTACAGATGTTTCTAAACCTCCAATTCGTCCATTCAACCCCCCATTGCTCTGCTCAATTGCAACGAGCCTTAATTCCAATTCATCTATTCTAGTATCCATTCGTGATCTAACCATTCAATGCACTTTCAGGATCAAGTGCTTTGATACCAATTGATGGTGACTCTCAATGAGGAAAAGAACCCCACTCCCCATCAAGCTACCCCTTCCTTTCCTTGCAAACTTTCTAACTGCCTAACAATACTCTCTCCCCTTGTATATAATCCTTCGTGCCGTTATTCACACCACTGCCAATTGCCTCTTCCCCATTCAACGCATCCCACGTGTCCCTCCTTATAACAACCTCCCGTACCATGCTATTCTTCTCAATCACCAACTTCCATTGGTTCACTATACCACTGTCCACTTCAGGTGCTGCCTTGGATTGATTGGGATGGTCTGCTGGGTCCACTTCTGGTGCTGTATGTTTATTTGCATTAGGCTCAGGTGTTGGCTTGGGCTGATGTGTTGCATTGGGCTGAATCTTCTTCTTCTTCTTGCGTTCATAAACCCATTTAAAGGGTCCAACAGTCGCCAAAGGATATACTCAAATCTCTGACCTAGATTATTGGGACAGTTTCTCTCCAATTGCTAAAATTGCATCTGTTCGACTATTCCTTGCCCTGGCTGTTATTCATTGCTAGCCCCTGCACCAATTGAACATTAAGTATTCGTTTTTACATTGATTTGCTAGAAGAGGTTTACATGAAGGAACCACGCAACATTGTTGCTCGGGGGAGTCTGGAATGGTGTGCAAACTCCGCAAACCATTGTATGGTTTGAAACAATCGCCTCATGCTTGGTTTAGCAACTTCAGTTCAACTGTTTAGACATTTGGTTTACGTCGTAGTGAATCTGATCAATCCATCTTCTATCAATGTAATTCTTTTGGTCAGTGCATCTACCTTCTTGTTTATGTGGATAACATTGTTATTACTGATAGTGATAGAGTTGGAATTTAACGACTAAAATAACATTTGTTCAATCAATTTCAAACTAAATATCTTGGAAAGCTATGCTATTTCATAGGTATTGAGGTGACACAATCTAAATATGCATCTCCATCTCTCAAAGAAAGTACGGCTAGGATATTTTGGAGGGAATCGACATGTTAGGATGCAAACCTATTGATACACCAATAGATCCCAATGCAAAACTTCTTCCAGGATATGGGGTCACTTTCAAATCCTAGTCATTATCGGAGGCTGATAGGGAAGCTAAACTATCTTATTGTAACAAGACCATATATTTCTTTTGCAGTAAGCGTACTGAGCCAATTTCTTGATTCTCCATGTGACTCCAATTGGGATGCAACATCAAGAGTCTTGAAAACATCAATGCAACACCTCGCAGAGGACATTTACATAAAAATAGGGGCATACAGAGATTTGTGGTTACACTAACGCTGATTGGACATGCTCTCCCCTGGATAGACACTCTACCTCAGGTTAATGTGTTCTATTTGGAGGCAACTTAAATTCATGGAAAAGTAAAGAGTAGACAGTGGTGGCTAGATCAAATCCAGAAGTTGAGTATTGTTCAATGGGAACTGCTACTTGTGAGCTTATCTAAATGAAGCAGCTGATCAACAAATTGAATATCTATGAGTTTAAGCCAATAAAGTTAATTTGTGACAATTAAGCAACACTGCACATATCTTCAAATCCAATAATTTAGCTACTACCAACCTATCATCCATTGTGCCTAGGCTCGAATCTGGAGGTTTAGATGGTGGTGGAGGTATTGACTAGATTACATGAGTTATGGCCCTTTGTTTCTTGCATGCCAAACAGAGTGTGGATGAAATTGGGCGTGGCTGAAGATGCATCATGCGACTCTACTTGGGTTTCTAAGAAATATTTGTCACCCTATTGTTTAATCTCAATTCTAAGTGTGGGTATAGGTGTCCCTTAACCCTTTCTTCTTGTTTCAAACATTGGATTCAAAACCATACAAAACACAACAATACCAATAGTCCAATACTGAATTAAGCCTGAACTATTGAGTTAGAAAAGGAGCCCAACCTCCAAAATTTCACCTCCATTCATTTCTAAGACTCTTTGCATCACTTAAATGGACCTAGCCCACTAGTGCTAGGAGAGAATCCCCTTCAAGACACCAATAGCGCCTAGTTCAATTCAGTCACCATCTACACCCTCAAGTGAACCCAGAATATTACCAAGTGGAATGTGACCACCTAGATGTGGCTTATTTCTAGAGGAATCCAACAACCTCCTACCCTGATTGAAGAAACTTTCCACTTTTGGTTCTTGATCCAAAATGTAGACACATTGCACACTTTGGAATTGCTCTTCTTTGGTTATATCTCTAGTTCCAAGAATATTTTTTTTTTTTCAATATATAAAAGTTTAGATTAGGGGAAGGCACACCCCCTTGCAAGGCCAAGGAAGGCGAAACCTGAGAGTCGAATCCAATTCACGGCTATAGTTCTAAGATTTCTATTTCTAACAATTTTGGTTCTTCTTCACCTACCTAGATAGCTCATCCAGTTCATACTCTAGTCGGAAATGCTTGCTCATGCCTTTCACAAAGATCCACCAAGTTGCTTTTGGGTTTCGCCATTACCACCAAAACCACAAGTTGAGAGCAAAAACAAGCCTGATGTGCTTGATACCAGATGATAGAACTATAATAAAAAATATGGAATAAAATAAATAAAATGTGGGATAGTAAATTTCTGTTGTAATATAAAACTGAAAAGTATTTTTCATATATTGATTGACACCCAAAGGGTTCTTTTTTATACAGATTACAAGGTAGGTAAGGAGATGAAGTAATAAATAAAATACACAATAACCGAAGAGGCATCACACTACTCAAAGAGACAAGTAGCTAGAAACAAGTAAAAGTCTCTAGAATATTCTACACTCCCCCTCAAGTTGGGAGATATATATTGATCATCTCCAACTTGCTAATTAAATCCTCAAAGATGGGTTTATGTAATCCTTTGGTGAGAATGTCGGTTGTTTGCTCCTTGGTAGGTATATATGACAAACATACACTACCCTCCTCCAATTTTGCTTTAATAAAGTGACGATCAACCTCCACATGTTTGGTTCTATCATGATGTACAGGATTTTGAGCAATACTGACTGCAACCTTATTATCACAATAGAGTCTGACAGGTAGAGAATAAGATATCTTTAACTCTTCAAGGAGTCTTCTTAACCATATTCCTTCACAAATGCCATGGGCTAATAATGCCCGAAATTCTGCTTCTGCACTGCTTCTGGCAACAACATTTTGTTTCTTACTTCTCCAGGTCACAAGATTTCCCCAGACATAGGTACAATATCCTGAAATGGATCTTCGGTCCATTGCAGAGCCAGCCCAATCAGCATCTGTATAGATTTCTATCATCCTCTTGTGTCCCCTTTTAAAGAGCATTCCTCGACCAGGGGTGTTTTTGAGATACTTGAGGATTCTACAAACCGCACTAAGGTGTTTTTCCTTAGGAGAATGCATGAATTGGCTAACCATGCTAACTGCAAATGCAATATCAAGCCGAGTGTGAGATAAGTAGATCAGCTTCCCTACCAACCTTTGGTACTGCTCCCTGTCAACATCTTTTCCATCTTCAATTCCCAATTTAATATTGGGTTCAACTGGAGTTTCTGCTGGCTTGCACCCAAGCATACCTGTTTCTTGTAGCAGGTCAAGGATATATTTCTTCTGAGATAAGGAAATTCCTGCCTTGCTACGAGCAACTTCCATTCCAAGGAAATATTTGAGTGATCCAAGATCATTCAATTCAAACTGATTAGATAAACCCCCCTTTAAAGATTTTATTTCCTCTCAATCATCACCTGTGACAATTATGTCATCAACATAAACAATGAGTATAGCAATTTTGCCACTATCGGAGTGTTTAAAAAATAAAGTGTGATCAGTCTGAGCTTGGACAAATCCTCTTTCTTTAACAGCACGAGTAAACTTTTCAAAACACTCTCTAGGGGATTGTTTAAGTCCATAAAGAGACTTCTTCAACTTGCATACTGAACCATCTCCCTCTTCAAAACCAGGTGGTGGATCCATGTAAACTTCCTCATGTAAGTCCCCATTTAAGAAGGCATTCTTTACGTCCAATTGATGCAAGGGCCAATCAAGGTTGGCAGCAAGTGATAGAAGGACTCGGATAGAGTTAAGTTTGGCAACGGGAGCAAACATCTCCTGATAGTCTATCCCATAAGTCTGAGTAAATCCTTTGGCAACCAATCTGGCCTTATATTTGTTGATGCTGTTATCTGCATTAAATTTTATTGTGAACACCCATTTGCAACATACAGTTTTCTTTCCTTTGGGAAGTGCCACGGATTCCCAAGTTCAATTTTTTTTAAATGGAACATTTCTTCAAAAACTGCATCCCTCCATTTAGGGTCATTAAGTGCCTCTTGGATACTTTTTGGTATTTTTGTACCGTCTAATATAGTGTTAAAAGCACGAAAACCTGGAGATAACTTTTCATATGAAATGTGATGAGAAATAGGATGAGCAGTGCAAGATCTAGTACCTTTTCGAAGGACAATGGGCATATCTAGGTCAGCTGTAGTGTTCTCAAGTGGATTGCTGGAACTAGGACTCGGGTCAGAATCCTGGCAGTCTAGAGGATCTTGACGAGATTTACGCCTGCTGTAGAATTTTTCCCATTTACCGGGAGGATCTCCAGTCTCTGGTACAGTTGCTGTCCTTGTCTCCTGTACATTAACTCCCCCTGTTTCCAAAGGTAAAGAAACAACAGATGTTTCCAAGGGTAAAGGTAAAACAGTAGAATTATTTGGAATCCAAGACTTGTCTTCATTTACACCAATAGACTCCCCCTGAAGAGAAGTCGAAGGAAAAAATGATTGTGTTTCATAAAAAGTAACATCCATAGAAACAAAGACCTTTTGAAGAGAAGGTGAGTAGCATTTGTAACCTTTTTGATTAGGAGGATATCCTATGAAGACACATCTAACAGACTTAGGATCAAGTTTGGACCTTTGATGTGGAGGAATATGAACAAAAGCCACACGACCAAACAACTTTGGAGGAAGGGAAGAGAGAGCCCGAAAGGAGGGAAAAGAGTGGGTAAGGCAAGATATGGGAGAATGAAAATTCAGGACTCGAAAGGGCATCCGATTAATTAGATATGAGGCAGTCAATACAGCCTCCCCCCACAGGTATTTAGGGACATGCATCGTAAACAAAAGGGCTCTAGCAACTTCAATGAGATGTCTATTTTTTCTTTCAGCCACCCCATTTTGTTGAAGGGTGTTAGGACAAGAACTTTGATGGATAATACCTTGCTTGGTTAGGTAATCCCCAAGAACAGAATTAAAATATTCAGTACCGTTGTCAGTTCGCAGGATTTGGATATAGGTCTGGAATTGAGTTTGTACCATAGCATGAAAGTTTTTAAAAGTGGCTGCAGCTTCAGACTTATCCTTTAGAAAATATATCCAGCATACTCTAGAATGATCATCAATGAATGTAATAAACCAACGAGTTCAAGATATATTTTTTTCACGAGCTGGCCGCCAAATATCACTATGGATCAATGTAAATGGAGACAAAACATTATAATCTCTGAGGGGATAAGAAACACGAGAGTATTTTGCAAACTGACAATCATCACAAAAAAAGGAACTTGATTTTTTATTGATAAATAAGTTTGGAAACAACTTTTGAAGATAAAAGAAACAGCTCTAATACCACTGTTGGGTCAAGTCGGACCCTCGAGTCAATTGCGGAAGCGAAACAAAAAAAATGCAAGAGGAGAGAGATGGAGAAGAACACAAGCAATTTGTTTAACGTGGGAAAACCTTCTCCAATATGAAGAAGTAAAAACTCACGGGACACTAGTCCAGAATCAAACTTCCACTATAAGAATAATGGGTTACAACAATCAAACATCCCTAGTCTTTCACTAGAGGTACAATCAAACATCACCTATAATGGTGGTATTCAAACATCCCTAGAGAGGTCTCACTCAAACTTCTCCCTAGAGGTATTCAGTCGGGTTCTTTCTCTCATGGAAGATTTCTTCACCTCCCTCATGGAGGATTTCTTCACCTCACTTTGTTGATCTCACTCTTCCTCTATTTATAGATGGCTAGGAGGGTATCTTCAATGCTCTAGATTCTTCTTCATTTAATGTGGAGGATTTCAATACAACTCTTCATTCCCCCGTGAAGTCCTTTCATTTTCCCATAAAGTCCTTTCATTTTCCCATGAAGCCTTTTCATTCTTCCATGCATTGGAACTTGTATCTAATTAAGGAGAAATAATCCAACAATTCTCCCTCATTTCGACTTAATTAGAGGGGATCTTCATATCGGCTCTTTGCAACAAGTGTAATTAGTACTCACTCCTCCTCAAGCGGAAGAATCTTTTCATTCTCCCCCTCAACTATTCACACTTGGATTCCTCAACATCTCCCCCTCAAGTGTGAGACCAAGGCCCACATTCTTTCCCTCGCAAGGAGAAGCTTCTTCGAGTATTCATGGGGTTCATCAATGCTTGGCTTCTCATCAAACATTGGCTCTTTCATCAAGGCTTGCATGGCTGCAGTCATCAAGACCTTGGCTTCCCATATCAAGACATACTCAGATCACCAAAGGCCAATCCACCTTTAGCTCTGATACTATGTTGTAATATAAAACTGAAAAGTATTTTTCATATATTGATTGACACCCAAAGGGTTCTTTTTATACAGATTACAAGGTAGTTAAGGAGATGAAGTAATAAATAAAATACACAGTAACCGAAGAGGCATCACACTACTCAAAGAGACAAGTAGCTAGAAACAAGTAAAAGACTCTAGAATATTCTACAATTTCCTCCTCCGACTCTAGATCAATAAGTATCCAAAGACCATAAGAGCAAGAATGGTGTATAAAAGAAGCTTCACAAGGAATTTGAGAGCCTGGTCCCTCCCTATAAAACAAACTCAACAACTAGTTGCCTTCACGTACATTCTCTCCTTATCTATATATCCTACCTCTGCCATTGTAGTTAGAGGGCTGAGTAACAAATGCTAACACCTTCTCTAACAATTTTAACTAAAAAGGAAAAACTAACAAAGGCTAGTCCACTTGGCTAGTTGGGCCATACTTACTTCTTCTAAAATATTGATACAAAAAAGTCCCAGATTCAACCCAAGCAATACTAGGAGTATTTGTTAAGGGCAAACCCTAGAACACAAGGCTCCCCGACTTGTGAAGGTAGAGATGATGGTTGATTTTACACAATCTTACCCTTAGATTTTTGCAAAGAGGTTGTTCAATAGACTTGAACTTGTGACCTTTCGATCACAAGAAGTAACCTTATCGCTGCTTCAAGGCTCGCTCTCACAAGGAGTATTCGTGAAAAGAGAAAATTACATTTATAGTGGAAGACACATTACAGAGAAAATTAACAATATGTAAATGGACACACTCATATGGCTAGCATAGCCTGACTCCGACTCAAGAGGACTTCTCAGTCCCTCTCATATCACCTCACACCTAATTACTCAAATTTTGCCTACCTTCTCACTATACCCATTGCTATCTTATACTCGTTTCCTATCTTCTCTCTCCTGTAACAAACTATGCCATCCCGCACGTCCATTCCCACCCACAAACGGTTATGCTGATTGTTACATGTTATGGTTTTGTTTCTTCTCCCCATTTTGCCCTTGAGACTTGCTGTATATATTTGCACATTTGGATCCGCTTCCTCCTTATACTATGGATCTTCCCCATTAAGACCTTGGGCCTTTGCTGTATGTATTTGCATATTTGGATCCACTTCCTCGTTATGCTCAGGATCTGCCCCATTAAAACCTTTGTTTTTCTTCTTCCTTGTGTATACCTTTGTGAATGGTTCACCAAGAGGGGTTTAAAGTCTTAATCCTGAACCCGCCCCGAACAGGAATGCCTCCCATGAAGGATACTTGTGGTTTATCCAATATATATATATATATATATAGCATTTCTAAAAAATCTTAATTCAGAGTTGTTACCATAATATGGCAAAACCATTATTGAACAAACACTACTAATATCAGCTGCATATCAACAAAGGATGAATCCATATCCAATGCCCTTTCATGATAGGTAAAATAAAAATTTGAGTTTAGTCCTTTTCCCCTTCATTTCCCTTTCTTTTTTATATTTATATATATATATATATATATATATATATATATTTATATATTTATTTTTATTTTTATTTTTACTTTTACTTTTACTTTAACTTTTATGTTTCTTTTTTCAACCTTTTTGTATCTTTCATTTGGGTTCATCTACCACCGACCCCAACTAATTTGGGATAAAGGTGTTCTTGATGTTGATTAACCAGAACTATCGTATTCCAATCCAGATATTCTCATAAACAGGGCTTTGTTATGTGCCGCTGGATAAGCAATATGGTGTTCTACAACAGCAAAACAACGTAAAATAGTCAAGGCTGAAATCTGAATGATGTTGATTAACCAGAACTATCGTATTCCAATCCAGATATTCTCATAAACAGGGCTTTGTTATGTGCCGCTGGATAAGCAATATGGTGTTCTACAACAGCAAAACAACGTAAAATAGTCTAGGCTGAAATCTGAATGAAATATTCACAATTAATGTCAATTCTCAGACCACAGAGAGAAAAGCGGGATGGTAAATATTAGATGAGTACTGTCAGCCCAACAATGAAAGCAAGGTTAAAAAAAAAGGTTACATTTTCCTACTGATCAACAACAGAACAAATAATAGTTTAATTAAAGCTATATTCATCATAACAAGTTCCCATATAGACCTTAGTTTCATGCAAAATTTAACATTATCCGTGTTGAATACCGAGAGAGAAGAGAGGAACATTTGAAAATAATACTGTGTGTATCAACTACACAGCGGAGTCTATTATATAACTTAAAAGAAAGAAAATACAAACAGATATACATGATGTAGGACTTCTATACTACTATTCTAAACTATCATTTACAACACTCCCCCTCAAGCTGGAGCATATAGGTCATATGCAAAAAGCTTGTTACAAATAAACTCTATTCGAGGGCCCCTCAAAGATTTTGTAAACACATCTGCTAATTGCTCATTAGAGGGTACAAAGCTAGTTTTAATTTCACCAGCAAGAATCTTTTCTCGAACAAAGTGACAATCTATTTCTATATGTTTGGTTCTTTCATGAAACACTGGATTTGATGAAATATGTAGAGCTGCTTGATTATCACAAATGAGAGTTGTCTGTCCAGTGTCTCCAAATTTAAGCTCTCTGAGAAGTTGTTTAAGCCAGATGAGCTCGCAAGTAGTAGTTGCCATGGAGCGGTATTCTGCTTCAGTACTTGATCTGGCAACTACGCTTTGTTTCTTACTGTTCCAGGAAATCAAGTTGCCTCCAACAAAGACACAATACCCAGAAGTAGATCTCCTATCAGCTGGACAACCAGCCCAATCAGCATCACAGTACCCCACCAATTGATCATGACCTTTATCTTCATATTCAAGGCCTTTTCCTGGAGATGCCTTGATATACTTAAGAATACGAATGACTGCATTCCAATGTTCTTGACATGGAGAATTGAGAAATTGACTGACAACACTAACTGCAAAGGAAATATCAGGCCGAATGACTGTGAGGTAGTTCAATTTTCCAACCAATCTTCTATACTGCTCAGGATCTGAAAAGGGCTCCCCCTGATTTGGTAGAAGCTTGATACTTGGATCCATAGGAGTGTCAACAGATTTTGAATTTAACAGAGCAGTTTCTTCAAGAATATCCAGAGCATATTTCCTCTGAGATATCACAACACCAGATTTAGATTGGGCCACCTCGATTCCTAAGAAGTATCGAAGTTTCCCAAGATCCTTAGTCTGAAAATGATGACATAAGTGTTGTTTCAATCAAGTGATCCCATGCTGATCACTGCCTGTGATGACAATATCATCCACATATACCACCAGATAAATAGAACCAGAAGCAGATTGACGAAAAAAGAGAGAATGATCAGCTGCACTCCGAGTCATGCCAAATTGTTGAACAACACTGCTAAATTTACCAAACCAAGCTCTTGGAGATTGTTTGAGGCCATAGAGAGACTTACGAAGACGACAAACAAGTCCTGACTCCCCCTGAGCCACAAATCTAGGAGGTTGCTCCATATAAATTTCTTCCTCAAGATCACCTTGAAGAAAAGCATTCTTGATATCCAGTTGGTAGAGAGGCCAATGGCGAATAGCAGCCATGGCAATAAAAATGCGAACAGTAGACATTTTCGCCACAGGAGAAAAAGTATCAATAAAATCCAAGCCAAAGACCTGAGTGAAACCCTTCGCCACCAAGCGAGCTTTAAGACGATCCACTTGACCATCAGGTCCAACCTTAACAGCATAAATCCATCGGCAACCCAGCCAATGATTTTTCAGAAGGAAGAGGTACCAGATCCCATGTGCCATTATGATGAAGAGCACTCATTTCATCAATCATAGCTTGTCTCCATCCCGAATGTGAAAGTGCATCACCTGTAGTCTTAGGGACAGATACAGAGGACAAAAAGGAAAGGCAAGCAAAATATGATGGAGAAAGACGATGATAACTGAGATTGACTGCATACCTGGCCAGAGGGCGAGTATCACGAGTACCCTTACGAAGAGCAATGGGAAGGTCACTATCCGAAGGTGGGACCGAAGCCGTGGGAGGAGATGCAGTTGAATGTGAGTCCACAGATACATCTGACGAACTAGGCTCGATCTCATCAGCAGAAGAGGTGATAGAAGGAGAGTCAGAAACATGGATGGGTAAAGACGGAAGGTAAAGAAGGTCACTTGGGAAGGACGGCTGTACAGAATCAGTATCCACAGGAGTAGTAGAGGATCCAAAAAAGGGAACTGATTCAAAAAAGGAGACATCCGCCGAGATAAAGTATCGACGTAAAGTGGGAGAGTAGCAACGGTAACCCTTCTGAGACCGAGGATAACCCAGAAAAACACATTTATGAGACTTGGGAACTAATTTATCCAAACCTAGACCAAGATGATGAACAAAACACGTAGAACCAAACACATGTGGAGTTAAAGGATATAAAGTTTGATGGGGAAATAAAATAGAGTGAGGTACCTTATGATTGAGAACAGATGATGGCATGCGATTAATGAGATAGCATGCAGTAAGTATAGCATCACCTCAGAATGTGTATGGAACATTACCATCAATTAACAAGGCACGAGTGGTTTCAACCAGATGGTGATTCTTGCGCTCGGCTACACCATTTTGTTGAGGTGTATGAGGGCAAGATGTTTGATGGAGAATGCCATGAGATGAAAAGAATTGTTGAAATTGATGAGATAAGTACTCACATGCATTATCACTACGAAAAGTACGAATAGGAATACCAAATTGAGTTTCTATTTCATTGTAAAATAACTGAAAAATAGAAAACAACTCAGACCGATTTTTCATTAAAAATAACCAAGTACACCTGGAATAATCATCAATAAAAGTAACAAAATACTTAAACCCTAAAGTAGAAGAATGACGACTTGGTCCCCAAATATCAGAGTGGACCACAGAAAAAGGAGAAACAGCTTGACGACTAAGACGACTTGGGAACGTACTACGAGTATGTTTCCCATACTGACAAGACTCACAATTTAATTTAGAAAGAGACGATAAATGTGGAACCATCTTCTGAAGCTTTGTAAGACTAGGATGGCCCAGACGAGCATGTATAGTAAGAGGAGAGTCCACAGTGGAGCAGGCTGAAGAAGATGGAAATAGTTGATAAAGGCCTTGAGACTCACATCCTTTGATAATCTCCTTCCCCGAACTCCGATCCTGAAAGATGACAGAGGTTTTAGTAAAAGAAACAACACAGTCAATGGATTTTGTCAAACGACTAATAGAAAGTAAGTTAAAAGGAGAATCTGGAACATAGAGAACATGATCCAGAGATAAATTAGATAAAAGAAGAACCGTGCCAATACCCCGTGATTGGACCAGAGACCCATTGGCCATAGTAATAGTGGGAAAAGAACCAGTAGTACAAAGGGAAATGAATACGGACTTATTACCAGAAATGTGATCAGAAGCCCCAGAATCAAGAGTCCAAGGGCCTATAGAGTGCAACTGAGAGATTCCAGCAAAAGAATTACCAGTGGAAGCAATAGATGTAGTAGGACCTGATGGTTGCTTCTCAGACTTATTACCAGCCGGAGACCCAGAAACATTGGAGACGGGAGAGTCCATAATCAAGAGTAGAGAAAAAAAAATCCAAAAAGACTGATCACACAACTAACCGGAAGAAGAGGGATCTGTGCGTCAACGCAAAAAGATGTCGAAACAGAAAAAAAAAAAGACCGGATCCAGAATCGTCTCAGCAAGACGAAAAAATCGCAACCAGCCGCGGCCGGAACGGAGGCTGCACGCACCGCCGGTTGGAGGAGGGTGCTGAAACTTGCACGCGCGTGGAAGAAAAACCGCCTGCCGGAAACTGACAATTGAGACCGTTCCGGAAAAAAAAAAATTGTAAAATACGATGAACAGTGGGTTCACCGAAAAAATAAAATAATAAAAAAAGATTCAAACGTTCCTTAGGCTCTTGATACCATGTCAAAGAACTGTTGAGATATATAGTCTCACATTGATTGTATGAGCAACTAATGTGGAGTTTATAAGGCCTTGGGCATTCCCACCCTTTGAGCTAGCTTTTGGGGTGGTGTATCCCAAGGTTCTTTACATGGTATCAGAGTCTCGTCGTCCCTCACTTTCTCTTGTGGACTCTCTTAGCACAGGTAGGCTGGGCCTGTTGCATTATCCACTCTTCAAGCCCAATGGGCTCTCGTGTGAGGGGGCGTGTTGAGATATATAGTCTCACATTGATTGTATGAGCAACTAATGTGGAGTTTATAAGGCCTTGGGCACTCCCACCCTTTGAGCTAGCTTTTGGGGTGGTGTATCCCTCACGATCCGTATCCCAAAAAAATTTAACATTATCCACCTTCTCAAATCACTCAACCCATAAAACAAACTTAGTACAGTTTCTCTACTTGACATGACCGTGAAGCAAACCGAGAGCAACCCTTGCCATAACAGGAGATAAACTAGTCCTTGGATTCATTAAGAGAGAAAATGGAATGGAAACAGTGATTTATGGTCTAAAATGCAAGAAATAGAATGATTAAAAGAAATAGAGTTTTCAAAACTTTTAAAACAAAAATAATAATAATAATAATAATAATAACAATGTTTCATTCTACTAATAGATTCCCAAACACAAATTCCTTGCACTTTTTACATAAGAAACCATTTAATCAACTTCAAGGACTCACAAACGACATCACTGGGGTGCTGATTTCCAACACCAAACAGAAGGTCATATCAATAATTATCATAGACCCAATTTCAAAGCATATCAACAAAGGCCAAATAAACAATCTCGTTGAGAGAATACCGGAAAGCGGTGACTGAAGAGAAATCACTGGCGCTCTGCATGACAGAGAGGGAAACAAGAGCAAAGGAGAACTGAAGAAAACGCAAGATGAAACCACCGAGCGTGCCAGGCATGCCCTGTATGTCCTTCAAGGTATGCCTTGGCATCGCATGGTCAGTGAGTGGTGGGGCTTCGATTGGGTGAACTGAAGGCCGAACCATAGACATGGCAATTAGGTAAGCATGGAACGAACAATCAGAGATGCTCCCCTCCTTCACTGTCCACTCTTGCTATCTCCACTCCTACAACACCACCAAGTGGCTCAACAAGGGCCTTTTGCTTTTCTGCGCTATCACTGCTTTAAATTGCTGCTCTAAATAATGTGTAGAATATTATTGCTTTAATTTAAGAGCGCACAATGATTATAATTTACTAAAATTTAATAGAGATTGTATTTTTTATTTTATTTTTTAGAAATTGTGAATGTATGGGGAATAACATCTATCATTCTAAACGATATAAGCTTATATTATTTTAGATCCTAATCGTTGATTTTCGTCTATCAACGGTTATAATCTATTGGGTCAAACTTAATGGGCAAAATTATTATTAATTAATTAATAATTTTAATCCAATAAATTATAATTATTGATGGATGGATATCAACTATTAGAATCTAAAATGATATAAGTTTATATCCTATTTTTTCCATCTTTTATATGTATATTTTACGATCAATTCTTGTGGAAATTCTTACATATATTTTACTAATATATTTTTATTTTGAGCTTTTTATATAGAAGGTTAATTCCTTTATTTTGCTTATTTATTGAATAAATTTGTAGCCTGGGCATTTCACAAAGCTTAAAATGAAATATAAAAAGAAGATTTTATTATTTTTGTTCATATATATTTTTTATTATATTATATAATTAATTTTGAATGGAATTTTGTTGGATCTTTAAAAAAAATTAAACCCATAAACTAATTAAAAAATATGAAAGATAAAAGAAAAGTATTGTTTAACGCATACACCCTAGAATGAGAAAACAATTCATATTAAAAACAAGGATTTATCATTTATAATTTAACATGACTAGAAAAAATTTCTTACACTCACAACATTTTGTGGGGCCCGCAACAAAAAAAACTCTGGCACGCTAAACGACTATCTATAACATATCACAAACATTTTTCCTACAACATAGCTCTTATAAAACCCAAAAAAACAAAATCCAATAAGAATAACATGTCACATTATTGGTGCGGGAAGGCTGAGCAACTATCGAAAGCAAAAACAAAACTTCAGACATATCTTAAAGTGTACTGATATTTGCAAGAACTATTGAAGAGTCAATGTTCAATTGTGAGGAAAGTATTTCAAGACAAACAAACATGATTAAATCAACGAAAAATGTTTATGCTGCAGATAAGTTATCTACATTTATTCTTAAAATGACATTATTTTGGTATTGAAATTTTAAAAAATTATAAATATAAAAACTATTATAACCCTGAAATAAATTAAAATTACCAAAACATCATGATTTCCGCCTAGAACAACATCATATTAGATTTACTGCAGATAACTTATATGCAATAACTGCAATAACTACAGAACAAACAAACCCTTAAATCAATATAAGAAGTTTTAATAATTACAATATTTTTTTTGCACATTAAAATAAATAAAAGACAAAAAAACAGAAAGGAAATAAAATAGAATAGCTCCTAGCAAGTCTAGGAGAAGATTTTTTGTAGGGCAGAACCATAGTGGTCCCTCCCAAAAGTAGAAAAAAGGAGGGACGAAGTGGGGAAAAATCAAAAAGAAAATGATAGAAATGGAAGAAAAATTTTCATTTATAGAAAAGGGACCACTGAATAAATGGTGGGTCTGGAGCATGTTAAATTTTTTCCAAATCTAGCCACGCCTAGCAAACAACACCACATCTCTACAATCAGCCTAAAGATGGCACCATATCCTTGGGGGATGGGGTGGACCTAGGGCCCTAAATTTTAATTTTTTATATATATAAAATAATATTTTTCATAATAATAAACTATTTGCACTAATAGTTAGTCCCTTCTTTAAAAATATTTATAATAGTTAGTTTCTCTTATTAGTCTTAATAATACTTATAATTTTAAAATTTTATTTTCGCCCCCTATTAAACAAAATTCTGGGTCTCCATTGCTAGGGGAGGGTCAGAAAAATGAGTCTCGTCAGGTAATTCCAAATGCACCAACAAATAATTTGCTAGCAAATCCGCACACTGATTGTTTTCCTGGAGAACGTGAATAAACTGAATATTCTATTGGCGACCAACAATTGCTCGTATTCGAGTCACTGGGTGTGTGCATGACAACCATTCTATTCCTAGTACTGTTTCTGAAAAGAAACAATTCTTTTCTATTTCTGTGCCTTGTAACAGTTTCTGAGAAGAAAAATGTGTTTGATAATATGTTCTATTTTTATTTCGAGAATGATAATTACGCTTGATAAAACAACAAATAATATAATAAAAATAAAAAAATTCTGATCATCACTTTACTTTTTATATGGTGTGGTGGTGGCGCGGCGGCGATAGTGGTGGTGTAGGTGGCGGTGGCGTGGTGATAATGGTGACAGCAGTGGCTGCGATGATGGTGGTGGTGGTTGGTGGCAGTGGTGGTGGTGGTGGCATGGTGACAATGGTGGGGATAGTGGTAGTGGTGGCGATGGTGGCTGTGGCGATAGCGTGGTGATGGTAGTGGTGGTGATGGTAGTAGTGGTTGGTGACGATGGTGTGATGGTGGCGGTGGTGGTGGCACAGGTAGTGATGGTGGCAATGGGTGGAAGTCGTGGTGATGGTGGTGGTGGTGACGGCGGCGGCGACGATGGTGGCGGTGGTCGTGTCAGGATGATGGTGGTGGTGGTAATGATGGTCGTGGTGGAGAGTGATTGAAAAAGACAAGTGTTTCTCATTTTGTGCTGGGAACAAAAATGCAGAAATTTTTTTATTCTTTTTTTTGTTCCCTAGCACAAAAGTTAAATCGGTTCATCGCGGGAACAAAAAAATAAATCGGTTTTATCAAACAAGTTTTCTATCCATTTTTGTTCCCATGAACAGAATTTAAAAAAAAAAATCTTTCTGAGAAGATTATCATGCACACCCTAGATGAATATCACGAGCTTTATTTCCTTTCTTAAAAAACAATAAAATGACAATCACTTTCAACCAAAACATTTCTTCATCTTTCCTCCCAAGCTAGCTCTAGTCATTTGAGTACACCCCACAATTTCGCCTGTAAAGCAGAGCATTGGCCAATTCTTACAACAAACCCCCTACCCAAACACCGCTCGGGTCACGCAGAAGTCTGCCACAGTCTGCTAAAGATAATTGACCCTTTGAAGCCTCATATGTGTTTATTTGACAAATGGAGTCAAATGAGGTTGCCAGCGAACATTGTTGATCCCCATTAGATGAACTATCATGAATAACTCCATTCCTCGAGTTTCAAATATACCAACAATAGACAATATACAATGAACTCCAAGTAATCCCTCTGAACACAATATCATTATAATTCCAATTATGAAACACCCAATCATCCCAAGCGGCTTCAAAAAAATGAACTAGTCTATCATATGGCAAGAAATCATACCATAAATCATGAATGACCGGGCAATCACATAAAATATTTGTCAATGTCTCCCTCTTCTGCTGACAAACAGGAGAATGTGGATCAGCCATTGACCATGAGCTGGTCCAATCTTTGGTAGGCAAACTCTTATGTAGTGGCCTCCAGAAAAACATGTGCACCCACTAAGGTCCTTTCCATTTCCACACCTTGATCCAAACCTCCTTAGAGAAAATGCTATGCTGAAAAGAATGCTTCGCAAGATATAAATAACAATTACTGACCTTTACAATAACCTTACCATCCAATAACCATAAGCTCCTATCAGGTCCACCACGCATAGCAGGAGGGAGTGAGCCTCAAATTTTTTCCACCATCTTCGAATCAAACAGTTGCTGCAACAAATTAAAGTTCCACTTCCATCCTGGCCAATCACTTGATTAAATGGCTATAACGCCCGGCTGCTTGCAGGATCAATGATTGTCTCTCCCCAACCTCTGTCCAACATGTGGCAATCCTACACCTCCTGCCACATAATGCCTCATAAGGAGCCATACACAAGCTAGCATGAAAATTATTATTATAAGAAAACTCTACCAGCGAAAGATATGTATCCCATCTTGTGCCATACTTCAAAGTGCAAGCTGTCATTATATCCTCTAAAGTTTGAATTGTCCTTTTAGTCTGACCATCCGTCTGAGGATGGTAAGTGTAACAACCCGTTACGTACCAGTATTGTTAACATTGATTATGATATCAAGCACAGTTACAATCACATCAATTCATTTTATAAAAATGCGAGTAAACTTTTTCCATTTTATTACGCAAGCATTTAAGATAATAATAAAGCGTAATAAATAAAAGCTATGACATAACTGGAGACTCTTTGCGGAATAATTATTTAAACTACTTAAATATCATATAATGCCTCTCTCAAGTCACTAAGGGGTTCCCATAAACCCACTTAGCCTAAATATCACTTTTACGTTTTCTACCTATCCGAACATGGTTCGGTCTTTTAATTACTGCAGAGAATCTGCATGCTGAGAACCTCTTATATTTTAGTATGTCATTCTAGACTTAATTACCTTTCTAATGAGCTATCACAAGAGTCATAAATTTCTCGTTTGCTCCGGATATTGCCGTTTGAAGTTGGACAAGCAAAACTGTCAGCCAACCTCAAAGAGCACCCAAAACAGCCTTCGCTCTAAGAATTATTCCGGACAAACCACCCCACCAATTGCTCTCAAATTTTTATACAGAAAACTAGACACCTCCATCTTAAATTTGACATATCATGCACCTAATTTGACCTAGAAACGAAGTGGGAATAGTTTTTCCAAAAACTGCCAGAAACAGCCCCATGTGCAGGGGCGTTCTGCACAATCAGCGTTCTCTTCCTCCTACAAGGTTGCGTGGTTATCCTTTGGTTCTCAAATTTTGACACAAGGTAGTTGAAATCTCAAGCTTTAAAATGGCATATGGAACGTCCCTATTGGACATTTGTGGAGGGAGATATGCTCTCCCAAAGTTCACCTAAATTCTGCCAATTTTTAGAAATTTCGCCAGAGTTTCCTTTGTTTTTCCAATAAATCCCACTTTTGTAAAAGTGCTTAAATATCCTCAAATGTACCTAATAGACATGGGTGGAACTCAAGGACCAACAATGCCTTGGTGCTCTAACAACTCTTCACGATTTATATCCTTTGGTTCACATTCGTTCTTTTGCATGCATTTCTTTGGCATAAAACATAAATCCAATCCTTGAATAGGCCTGTTGCCCTTTCATCATATACTTGTTCCAATATTACACAAGGTCTTCAAATTACAATTTACAACACTTCTTAACAAATATTACAACAATTCTCCAAATGTACATAATAATCTACCAAGATAAATCATGGTAAACATAAGCTAAACTTAGACAAAATATGGCATGAACAACGATGATACAATGCATAAGCCTAACTCTACATACAGTGTTCATGCCCTAAGTCTAGCCTAGGCCCAATGGCCATAAAATGCAAAACCCATCATAATCCACGAGCTCATCCTACGGGCCTCTTGCCTGCCGCTCCGACACCACTGGCACTACCTGGAATAAAGTCCCTAAAGCGGGGTGAGATATACGGATATATCTTAGTAACCCAGAGGTTCTGGAGAATACTCCGCCCAATGGCTCACTTCGATGCATATCAACAACATAATATAACATTTAAAACGGGATAAAGCGAGGGGTTTAGTGAAGTAGGGAAGCATAGGGAATGAAAATACGACAAAGCTAGAATGGTTAATGCCAAAGCCACGCAATATCCTGTTAGCATATGGGTGTCCTAGAGACAATCTTTTGATTAAATAAAGGACACTAGATGTAGAACTTTGTTTGTCGCAAATAAATGAAAGCACTATTTATTCAGTTTCATATTGTGTCTCGATATTACTGTTAATATTATATGAACGAACTGGATAAACCCCTTGGAATAGAATAGGTATCTCTTGAGTATCTGTGATGAGATCATGATCATGAGGATTCAAGGATATTGCATGTCTATTCCTAATTATATGTTCCTAGTCTAGAGACACTGAGTTTGGGGATCAGTGATCTCGAGTAAAGACTAGTACGACTTATCTGCTTGTATATATACAAGGTAAAGACCTCATGAGCTGCAGATATGGAGATATCTTAGCTAAAGTCGTGGGTGGACCTATAAGAGTATAGCTCGCACTGAACAGACCCAAAAAGAGACTCTATGAGGAAATCTCACAGATAGTGTCATTAGAGTAATCTCTTTATGTTTGGGTATGTCTTTTCTTAGACCAGAAGTTATTACCTAGACTGTGTTCTTGAAGGCATGTTTTGATTGTATACCTCGTCTGCCTGAAACATGGAGACTCATAGGTATACTGTTGGGCGTGTCCTTAAAGGGCATAGGGCTAGGGTAATAAGCTGAAGGAATTCGTCAAATCTCTGTGAGAGATTAGGTTATCTGTAAACCGGAGAAATCGGGATGACATTTACAGGGACTCGGGAATCTATGCATAGTAAAAGAGATCATGAGATGATCTGCCTTTAGAGTCAGTAAATTGAAGATTCCCTATTTCGAATAAAGCTTACCCTAAACCGCAGGGGTTGATAGATTTCCTTACCCTAGGTTAATGGGAAGATAACCGAGACGAAGGGAAATACATACGGTAACCAAATATGTGCAATAGGATGATCAAGTCATTAATCTGACTAGTTTTGGGGCAACAAAGCATTGCTAGTGCTCTGTGTTGTCATTAATTGGGTTGTGGGCTTGTTGGGCCCAAGCCCAGTTATGTCAGAAGCTAAGTTGGACCTAATGGGTCACACACTAACACCTTGTAGTCATGATGGACTAGCTTTAAAGGTATTGGGCCTAATAATGGTTGTTAGCCCAAGAAGCTGTTTGGAAGCCCACCTTGTAACAGCCCGTTGTACACCGGTATTGTTAAACATTGATTATGATATTAAGCGCAGTTACAATCACAATAATTGGATTAATTAAATTACGGGCAATTTTTTTTTCTTTTATCATATTCCTTTTTATAACAATAACTTCTTCCGTAATCAATTAAAACAACACTATAATTGTAAATGCAATTCGCGGAATCATACATTCTACTAACATCACTAATCTTTGTTTTTATTCAATTCATTTAAACTCACCATCTTACTCTCACGTTTTACCATGTTATAGTCCTTTACGTTATCTACGCGTGGTTTCAAACCACGTACCATTTGGAGTTCTACCCACCAAGTTAAGCCCATTTCTTTTAGTCTAGAAAAACCTGAATTTTCGAAAATTACACTGTGGTAATCGATTACCAGTGGGTGGTAATCGATTACCACCTGTCAAAAATGAGGCAGTAGCTAAAATTTCACCTCCTCTGTTCTGGTAATCGATTACCAACCTTGGGTAATCGATTACCTCACATGGTAATCGATTACCAAGCCCCAGTAATCGATTACCAGTGAAGACAGTAGCCAAATTTCGTCCCCTGTTGCATGGTAATCGATTACCATGCTTGGGTAATTGATTACTATGCAGCAAAAGTGACAGATTACAGCATTTTAAGCCCAAAAAGGGTTGTGTGATCCATCCCAAACACCTTAGTACTCCACACAACACTTAAACACATCCTAATGTAGGCTCTAGGCCCTTCCATCATGCATTTTCATTAAATCATGCATCATTTACAAAGTCCTCAATATAATGGTCATTTACATACAAATATGGACCATTTTTACAACATGAATCATCAAGACTTCAAGTGCAATGGATGTGGCAATGGACAAGTCCCATGCTCACTCAAAATATACAATTATCCATGTCATGAATAATAAGCAATAAACAAGACTTAGTACACAATCATGAACACTACCAAAAGCATGGAAATAACTTCATGCAATATGTTCATGACCTAAGTCTCAAAATGCTAATGTCATGCTATGTGCAATCCATAGTCCTCCTCCAAAATATCATGCAATCCCAATGCACCGCATGCAAATCCACTGTCCACTAAGCGGGCTTCTTGCCCGAAGCTCCTCCCGACTCATAGTGACCTGAAATGTGGTCCCCCAAACACGGGGTGAGATATACAAATATATCTCAGTAAACCAATGGAGCTAGAGGCTCTCTCCACTCCATGGCTCACTCAATGTATAAATATGACATCATGTAATATGCAAGCAATACAATATCACCAACCAACTGGAGACAACCCGAGAACATCCACGCATGGATTTATGTTCAAGGACTCCATCATATAACTCCCGAGACAATCCTAGAGCCTCTCCCATGGTTGAGAAAACTCCATGGCCAACCCAACCGGAACTCCTCAAGAGACCTATCCGGCGGATGTCCCACGTTTGGCTCATCCTGGAGTCGCTCCCAGAGTCGACCCCATGGCATACCCAACTGGCACTCCGTCACGAAATGATCCAGCGGATGTCCAAACCCAACACACGTCAACTGGCCAGTGACCAAACAATTTTCATACAATCCAAGCAATATGCGTACAAGCACATAATCACACAATGCCATAAACACATAATCCAACCACAACCTTCCACTAGGCGTGGTGGAGCACACAAGGGATTAAACCCAAGTTCCAAGGGTTTACCTCAACACTTAGCCAATCCGTTCCAAACGTATGCTCCAAATCAACCTTTCACAATCACGTCCGTGTGAGTCACCCTACAACAATCATCAAATCCAAATTACACCAAACCTCAATTTTCATGAAAATTCCTCAAATTTTCCTAAGTTAAAAACCTAACTTTTTCACAAAAAATTATCATAGCATTTCTAGCTTACAAGCATGATTCTAAGGCCTTTTCATCTAATAGCATTTTCCATTTGGGCTCTCTATCATCACACATCTAAAATTAAAGACTTAGAGCATAAATTCCTAGATCTACAAAATCAACCACAAAAATACCACAAATATACTTACAATCTAGTGTATGAACACTACCAAGGCTCCACTAAGCCAAGGGAAGACCAAAGCTCCAACAAAACTCCAAGAACATCAATGGGTCGGATCTGTCTAGGCCAAAAAACGCAGCAAAGAGATGGATTCAAGGCTTGTAAGTGTTACCAATGGATCTAGAAGGTTGTTTACAATAGATTTCAACACCAAAATCAAGAGATTTGGTGAAGAATTGAGGAAATGGCCAAGAGATGAAGAGATGGGTTCTTTTTGGTGAGAAATGAGGAACTCCACGGGAAGGGAAGAGAAAAAGAGGGAGGAAGGCGTGGGGAGGGTGTGGGGCCAAGTGGATCTTGGTCCCGCGGGTCCCACACGCGATCTAACTTTAATCCCGATAAAATTTTCGATCATAAATTCTTAATCTACATATTTTTCCAGTCCATGACATATTTTTATTTCTCCAAAATATTGATAAAAATTTCACACCTATCGGTACACTCACACCACAGTATTTAACACTTAAAATCACTATTCATCAATTTTTCCCAAATTTGCCCATTCACTCAATTTTCCGCCCTGATTCCATTTCCAGCATTACTTTTGTCATATGCAATCTCTAACTCAGTATTTATGCCTCAGAATACACGGCTGGTCAATTACCATTTTGCCCTTTTCGCCCATTTTGGCCATAATTCACGGATTTTCACTAATCTATCCATTTTAATTTCTCATTATAATATTAAAATACACATTTAAATATTTGAGGTGTTATATTCACCCCACCTTTTAGAGATTTTGTCCGCAAAATTAAATCATACCTGCTCGCTAACTCAGGATACAGCCGGAGAATCTCGTCCTCCCGCTCCCAAGTAGCCTCCTCAGGTGTGCGGCCTTCCCACTGAATCTTCAGCATGGGAATAACTTTACTTCTCAATCGCTTTTCACTGTGATCCAATACTGCCATAGGACCGATGGGAGTTTTCAAGTTCTCCCTGATTTCAATATTATCCGATATCACCACATGTGATTCATCCGGAACATAACGTCGCAACTGCGACACATGAAAGACATCATGTAAATTAGACAACTGAGGGGGTAAGGCAAGCTGATAGGCCACCAATCCTACTCTTTTCATAATTTGATACGGCCCAATGAACCGTGGACTCAGCTTCCTCACACCCAACGCACGGCCAACACCTGTGACCAGAGATAACCATACAAAAACATGGTCACCTTCCTCAAATTCCAGCGGTCTATGCTTATTGTCATAGTAGCTTTTCTGCCGATTCTGTGCCTGTTTCAATTTTTCTCTGATCATTTCAATTTGCACTGTTGTTTCCTGCACAAAATCCGGACCAAATCTTTCTTTATCGCCTACCTGAGTCCAACAAGTAGGAGTACGACACCTCCTGCCATACAAAACCTCATACGGTGCCATACCCAGACTGGAGTGAAAACTGTTATTATAAGAAAACTCCACCAATGGCAAGTACCTGTCCCAGGCATTACCCTGTTCCAGTGTGCAAGCTCTCAGCATATCCTCAAGTGTCTGTATAGTTCTCTCAGTCTGACCATCAGTTTGCGGGTGATAAGCAGTGCTCAGTCGAAGCTGAGTGCCAAAAGCCTGCTGCAAAGCTCCCCAAAATCGTGAAGTAAACTTCGGGTCCCGATCACTGACAATGCTAATCGGTATCCCATGGAGTCTAACAATCTCCTTTACATACAGTGTAGCCAACTTCTCTGTGGTGTAATCCACTCGTACTGGTAGAAAATGTGCAGACTTCGTGAGTCGGTCCACAATCGCCCAAATCGAATCGTAACCAGCTTGAGTTCGCGGCAATCCAACAACAAAATCCATCGAAATACTCTCCCATTTCCATTCAGGTATATCCAGCGGCTGAAGTAATCCAGCAGGTTTCTGATGCTCTATCTTCACTTTTTGACAAACCAAACACTTAGATACGTACTCGGCAACATCCCTTTTCATCCCAGGCCACCAGAACTTAACTTTCAAATCTTGGTACATTTTTGTGGCACCTGGGTGGATAGCATATTGACCCTTATGGGCCTCAGTCATAACTTCCTCTGCAAGTTCCTTGGGCACCACAATCCTGCCCTGATATAATAATAGTCTCTGTTCATTAACAGATATGCCACTTTGGCCTTTCAAATATTTTATACTTTCATTGCGAATCTGAGTCTCTTTAATCTTCTCGTGCAGCTCGTTCTCAATCCGAGTCAACTCCATATCACACATTCTCCCTGCAAAGAAATCCGTTATTTTCATGTCACGAAATTGCTCAATCACTTCATTGTCCTCATCATCATATGAGATAAATTGACAGACTTCCTACTCAATGCATCTGCCACAACATTAGCCTTTCCCGGGTGGTATTTCAGCTCAAAATCATAATCTTTCAAGAATTCAACCCATCTACGCTGCCTCATATTCAGCTCCTTCTGATCAAACAAATATTTCAAGCTTTTATGGTCGCTGAACACAGCAAATTTCATCCCATACAGGAAGTGCCTCCAGATTTTCAAGGAAAACACAATAGCAGCCAATTCCAAGTCGTGCATCGGATAATTCTCTTCATGCGGCCTTAACTGCCTAGACGCATAAGCAATCACTTTTCCTTCCTGCATCAGTACGCTCCCTAAACCTTTCTTAGAAGCATCACAATATAACACAAACTCACCCTCCGGATCAGGTAGAGTCAACACCGGAGCAGTGGTCAATTTCTCTTTAAGTAGCAGAAAACAGTCCTCACATTCCTGGGTCCACACAAAAGGAGTATCCTTTCGTGTCAATCGGGTCAACGGTAGAACCATTGCAGAAAATCCCTGTATAAATCGGCGATAATAGCCAGCAAGCCCCAGAAAACTTCTGATTTCAGTCACAATCTTAGGTCGTTCCCAGTCACTCACCGCTTCGATCTTGCTTGGATCCACTGCAACACCACTTGCAGAAATAACATGACCCAAAAATTGCACCTCAGACAACCAGAATTCACACTTAGACGGTTTAGCATATAGGTTCTTATCTTTTAACACCTGCAACACAGTCCTCAAATGGTTAATGTGCTCCTCTTTACTCTTAGAGTAGATCAAGATATCATCAATAAATACAATCACGAACTGGTCCAAATACGGTTTAAAGATGCGGTTCATATAATCCATGAACACCGCAGGGGCATTAGTAAGCCCAAAAGGAATCACTTGATATTCAAAATGTCCATATCTGGATCGGAAAGCTGTTTTAGGTACATCCTCCGGTTTAATCCGAATCTGGTGATATCCGGACCGGAGATCAATCTTCGAAAATACACAGGCATCCCTCAACTGATCTAAAAAATCATCAATACGCGGTAATGGGTACCGGTTCTTAATAGTCACTTTATTCAACTGTCGGTAGTCAGTGCACAATCTCATGCTACCATCCTTTTTCTTTACAAATATAACCGGTGCTCCCCACGGAGACACACTCGGCCTAATAAAATCCTTTGCAGATAATTCTTCAATGTGTTTCTTCAACTCGGCCAACTCAAGTGGCGACATCCGGTATGGAGCCAAGGAGATCGGCCCCACACCAGGCAATAGGTCAATCGAGAATTCAATCTCTCTCTCAGGCGGAAATTCCGGTATCTCATCAGGGAAAACATCCTCAAACTCATTAACAACCGGAATAGAAGAAATCTCCTTCTTTTTGTCACCCACTAATCCGCCCAACAAGACATACCCCAAATCTCCAGCCTTCAAGGCTTTCACAGTTTGACTAACAGACAAATACAAAGACGGACAAACAGTCGGCCTCTCGTGAGATAGCAACAACCTCTTTCCGCAGCAATCAATCATTGCGCAGTTCCGAGACAACCAATCCATCCCCAAAATCAAATTGACAGAGGCCAGGGGTAAGATAATTAAATCAATGGTGTAACCCCTGCCTAAATAGGTGAACTTCACATCTTCGCAAATCCAAGACGATTCACTAACCTCTCCTGTAGCTGTAGTAATACGCATCGGAGGAACCATCCGTGTTACCTTTAAGTCCAACGCCTTAGCCGCATAGTCCGCCACAAAAGAATGTGTTGCTCCCGAATCAAACAACACAGACAAATCAACATTAGAGAGGAAAATTATACCTTTTACCAAATTCGGAGCCTTTTCAGTATGTTGAGCATTTGTAGTATATACTCGTCCCACAGTAGGAACAGCAGCAGTAAGAGTAGCAGTAGTAGTAGCTGTCGGCAAGGCCTGCAGATTCGCCGCCTGCCCCGAAGAAGATGGACACTCTCTAGCAAAGTGGCCATTCCGACCACACTTAAAACATGCCAACGGACCAGCACCACATACACCTTTGTGGTATTTTCCACACTTCCCACATCGTGGGGTAAAATATCTGTCCGCAGCACCACCACCACCAGGGTTTCCACCCCTCTTGAATTGACCAGGAGGCTGCCTTACATGCAACCCCCTACCCCTGTTATTATTATTGAAGCCTCCTCTATTAGTATTACCAGAAGGACCAGGTGTCCTCTTAACATCTTGCTCTTTTGCCGAATCAGATTTCGGATACCTTCCATAAACAGTCTCGACCCTCTTGCATTGGGTCACCAAGTCAGCAAAGTTTCTCACCGCAGTGTTTGACATTCTTTTAGCAATCTTCTCACTCAGCCCTCTTTGAAATTTAGCTGACAAGAACTCCGGAGTAGGTAGAGTACCTCCATAATTTGCAAATTTCACGAGTTCATTAAATTTTGCCACATAGGCATCCACGGTCATGACTCCCTGTACAAGGCTATCAAACTCACCTTGTTTTGCCTCCCGAACATCACGGGGAAAGTATTCTTCATGAAACAGACCTTCGAACATTGTCCAAGTAATAACCTCACCCTGAATAACATACGGGCGAGACACATTGTCCCACCACTCCTGGGCATCACCCTCCAGCATATAAACAGAATACAATAACTTCTGCGGATCTTGGCATCTCATCACTTGAAAAATCTTATCCATTCCCCTCAGCCAAGCAGTAACCTCCTTTGGGTCCCTTGACCCCAGAAAAGCGGGTGGCTTATGTTTTCTAAAAGATATGAGCCTACGCTCATCATCAGCATTATCAAGCACCTGCCCCGCAGCCCCAGTGGATTGGGCAACAGATGACGGATCAGGAACATAACTAGGGTCAGTAGTATGATGACTAGCCTCACCAGTGTGGTGACTAGCCCCACTCTCCCCTTGTTGAGGAGTAACAGATGGCGTCGGTGTAGGAGTCACCGTAGCCGTGTGTGGAGGTGAATTATCCCTCCTAGGACGATCTCTATCGGCCCTCATCTCAGCCATAAAGGCCTGCATCATATCCTGATTAGTCTTCATCAGGTTTTCAGTCATGTTTCTATTTGCAGCCGTTTCCGCCTGCAGAGCATTCAGAACTGCAGTGACCGGATCCGGTGGCAAAGGACCTGCACCACGTGCCCCACGGCGACCACGCGCCCTACTCATGATATCTGTACATGTAACACAAAGGAATGAGTTGATCAGACCCACACTGAGGAATCACATATACATTAATCATAAATAGTTCACAGATAGCTATGGCACACAAGATACAACATACACACAATCAGAGTTTCCCTCACAAAACTGCTCTGATACCATAAAATGTAACAGCCCGTTGTACACCGGTATTGTTAACATTGATAATGATATTAAGCGCAGTTACAATCACAGTAATTGGATTAATTAAATTACGGGAAATTTTTTTTCTTTTATCATATTCCTTTTTATAACAATAACTTCTTCCGTAATCAATTAAAACAACACTATAATTGTAAATGCAATTCGCGGAATCATACATTCTACTAACATCACTAATCTTTGTTTTTATTCAATTCATTTAAACTCACCATCTTACTCTCACGTTTTACCATGTTATAGTCCTTTACGTTATCTACGCGTGGTTTCAAACCACGTATCATTTGGAGTTCTACCCACCAAGTTAAGCCCCTTTCTTTTAGTCTAGAAAAACCTGAATTTTCGAAAATTACATTGTGGTAATCGATTACCAGTGGGTGGTAATCGATTACCACCTGTCAAAAATGAGGCAGTAGCTAAAATTTCACCTCCTCTGTTCTGGTAATCAATTACCAACCTTGGGTAATCGATTACCTCACATGGTAATCGATTACCAAGCCCCAGTAATCGATTACCAGTGAAGACAGTAGCCAAATTTCATCCCCTGTTGCATGGTAATCGATTACCATGCTTGGGTAATCGATTACTGTAAGAACCCGCACCGCTAATTAAGGTAATTAGTAAACTAATTATGATAATTAGGAAATAATTCCATAATTTACCTTAATAATCATTAATGGGCTTAGATAATTATATTGAGTGAGTAAAAATGCTGAAAGTCGCTTTTCGGAAGAAAAGCGCAGATACCGGTTCTGCTACTCGGTATAAATGCGTACCGGAAAAGTATCCCGGAAAATTATAACGAATGCATGATAATTACTAGAATATTATGTAGGACTTGTAAAATAAGTTTCAAGTCAAAATAACGTAATCTGATGCCAGAACTGATACTGGCTATGGAAAAGCGCGTACCGGAAAGGTGCTCCGAAAAATAAAATAAAAATATGAAAAATCTTAGAAAAATGCGTAGGTCTAGAATCCGAAGTTTGGGATCAATATCTTTTACTTTGCGATTAAGGCTAATACTGCGCGATTAGTGCCTTGTGCCTATAAATAGACACATTATGGCACTAAACCCTAGGCCATACACAACTCTTACGTGAGTTTTCTGCAGCCATTGTGGCCAGCCCCCTTGTTCTTCATTTCTTCCCCCTTTTCTCACCAAAGTCACCTCCTTTGATCATTGTTTCCCTTCATGATCAAGTAAACACTTGAGTGTGGGCATTGGAGAGTGCTTAGTGTGCATTTTCTGAGTGGTGAGGTTCTGCTTGGGAGGGTAGTGAGGTCTGAGTTGTGGTTTTGGGTGGTGGGAGTCTTGTTCTTGAGTTGTGAAGCTTCAAGGAGCTTCCTTTGTGTTGAAAGGGGCAAGCTTTACACCATTTTCGTACACCTTGGTGTGGCCTGAGTTGAGGAGCTTGTGGAGAGCTCCAAGAGCTTCATACCTCTGTCCATTTCTGCCTTAAGCCTTGGGGTAAGTTATCTCACCATGATCATGAGTTTATCTTGCTTAAAGTTGGTGTCTTGGCATGTAAAAGATTAAAATGAAGTAACCAACACCTCAATGAACTTGTATATGCTTAAAGATGCATGCTTTAACGTGTACATGTGTTAAAAGTTGGATCTTTGGGATGGATATTCACGAAATGCAGAAACTGCATTCTGTCGTGAGATATCCGGATATTTGTCGAACAGATATCCGGATATCAGTATCCGGATATGGTATCCGGATATTGATATCCGGATATGGGATCTGGGTATCCGGATATGACATATCCGGATATGTCCAGTGTGATATCCGGATATGGCATATCCGGATATGTTCTTCAAGATATCCGGATATCCTGGGTTCTGCGCAGACAGTAGCTTCACTGTATGAACAGTAAGCTATGGAGTGTGTGTGGACCCTAGTTTAAGGAAGTTGAACTTCTGTAATAAAAGGACTAAGTCAGAATCACATGATTAAGGGCTTATGGCTTTGTTGGAAGCCTTAAGACGT
Organism: Gastrolobium villosum; assembly: GCA_032173675.1. Taxonomy (NCBI): domain Eukaryota; kingdom Viridiplantae; phylum Streptophyta; class Magnoliopsida; order Fabales; family Fabaceae; genus Gastrolobium; species Gastrolobium villosum. The sequence goes on from JAVKPL010003807.1 coordinate 118,668, forward strand.
AAAACGTAAAAGAAAGGCGTAGTCTTTAAAGTTGTATGCTTGAGATGCATTAATATTGATGTGATGTTGGTCCATATCAGATTGTGATACTGCTGTTTGTGGACTAGTGAGTGGTTGGACTCTTGGCCGGGATAGCTAGCTTGCAAGGTAAGCTTTCGTGTCCTCGGTTTAGCCATTTTGATGTTCCACCATGTCCCATGGGGATGGGTTTATGCATGCTGTGTTACATGCTTTGATTATTTTGGAAATGCTGTTGAGCTGTTTATATGTAATGAGCATTATGATATGCATGTGGTGTCCACCTAGACGGCAATCCTGAGTATGTAGTACATACAAGATGGAGAAGCATGTGGGTGAGGTGCAGGTAGTATCCATGTACTCATGTAGGCATAGACGTATTCCTACATTTCTCTGGCCAATAGATTTGATATGCACACATGACATGATTAATTGCTGCATCGCATAGTTTTGGAACTTATATTGTAAATACTGTTTTTGAACTTATATTACACATGTAAGTGAGCTTGGGGTGGAGACTCCTTGAGGACCCCTTGTCTTACTGAGATTTCTTGTTAGAGATCTCACCCCACGTTTGGGGACGCTTATTTCAGGATCAGGTAATGTTGAGGGCTCAGGTGGCAGGAGGCCAGAGCTGAGCTGATTGATGATGTGCTGGATTTACTGCTATGTTTTTCGACTGTTGTTTATGTTTTCTGCTGAGCTTATGTTATGACTGTTATTGGGCATTGTCGCCTTATTTGGTGAGCATGGGGTTTGTCCATGCCACATGATTGCGTTATTGTTTTTCTAATTATGTTGTAATTAAAGTATCAGGATTTTGACCCAGGCTGCATGTTGTAGTCCTGTGGTTTTTAGATACTCACTTGATATTTATTTATGAGGTATTCAGTTAGTTGTCTTGCAATTTACATACAGGCAGTAATTTTATGAAAATGATTAAGTAATCAAGTTGGTTAAGTTAATGACGTCATAATTGAATTAAAGAAAAAGTTATTCCGTATTTTAATTAAGCGTGGCTTAATACGATAGTGTGTTAACAATCCGGGTTAACACGGGCTGTTACATTTTATGGTATCAGAGCACTTTCTAGGGAAAAGCCTGTATGTATTGCAATAACTTAGGATGTGTCGTTGCGTGTCTACCTTGTGTTCTCTCTAACTGGTGTTTGTTATGATAATGCATATGTGACCACATGGCGTGGGCCTGATCAACTCATTCTTTGTGTAACTTGTGCAGAGTCATGGTACCACCAAGGAGGAACACTAGTACGAGCGAGGATCAATCGGATCCTATCCTGGCTGCATTAGCTGAGATGCAGGCGGCCCGACTAGCCGACCAGGAAGCCACGAGGCTGGCAAACCGGGCAATGCTGGACGCAATTCGAGATGCGAACCGGCAAACCACGGCAGAGGTTCTGGAGGAGAACCGGATGGCCAACATGACGATGATGAGGGTCATGTTGGAGGAGTTGAGGGTTGGTCCTGCTGCGGGCCAGGGTCCTCCACCACCTCCACCGCCGCCACCGCCTCCACCTCCGCCTAGTCAACAGGAGGACACCCAGAGCCAGATGGGCGAGGGTAGTCATTTGACGGGGGCTATGCAGACTATCCCCGTTCTTGCTGAGGATCGTGACGAGATCGATCGCCGGCTGAATGCTTTCCGCAAGCATAAGCCACCTACCTTCGACGGATCGTATGATCCCATTGCTGCTGCCAGATGGTTACAGGCGCTGGACAAGATTTTCCGGATCATGCAGTGCACCGATCCGCAGAAGCTGTTGTTCGCCACATACATGCTGGAGGGCGAGGCCCATGAGTGGTGGACCAACCTGTCTCAGGTCTATGAGATGCAAGGTCATGTGATGACATGGCCATTCTTCGAGGAGAGCTTCTTGGGCCAGTACTTTCCTTACGACTCTCAGGAGAGGAAGCAGGGAGAGTTTGACCGATTGGTGCAGGGCTCGTTGTCTGTCGACGAGTACCTGGCCAAGTTTAATGAGCTGGTGAAGTTTTCACACTTCAGGATGGCGAGGCCTACTCCTACATTCTTGGCTGCTAAGTTCCGCAGGGGACTTAATGAGGATATTGCTGGCTACTTAGCTGGGTCTGCATCCAGAGATTTTGGGACACTGGTCCAGCAGTGTCATGATATTGAGGACTTCTACAGCACGAGTAAGGCCAAGAAGGCCAAGATGGAGGTACCACAGGGTACCGGCGATTCCACTCCCTGGAAGAGTAAAAATTTTGCGAACAAGGGCAAGGGCAAGCAGATGGGGGCTAAGCAAGCGCCAAATCAGTTTAGAAAGACTGCTACTCCGGGGAATGCCGCTAGACCTCCTGCTCCCAGATGTTCGGGATGCGGGAAGTCACATTTTGGGCCGTGTTCTACCGGGCAGCTGATATGCTTCCAGTGTGGCAAGGAGGGCCACTACTCCAGAGATTGCCCGACAGCGAGAGTTGCTGCAGTGCAGGCTGTGCCATTGCAGATGGTTCCTACTGGGGCACCAGCCGTGCCACCTACCACCGGACGAGTCTACACACTTGATCGTCAGCAGTCGGACAGAGCTCCGAACCTGGTCAGAGGTACTGTTACCATTGGTGGATCAGCTATTGATGTTTTATTTGATTCCGGGGCAACGCACTCTTTTGTTGCTACCCCTATTGCTGTGGGGCTTGAGTTGCCCAGTGATGTGCTTTCTCCACCGATGCGGGTTACCACCGCCACCGGAGAAAAATGTTTGACCTCCACTGTTCATCGCGATGTAGCGTTTCAGTGGGATGGCCGTGACTTCTTGGTAGATCTGATAGGATTACCGATGGCCAACCTTCAAATTATTCTGGGCATGGATTGGTTGTCCAGAAACTGTGCAATGATTGATTGTTGTGCCAAGAAAGTGGTGATGTCTCCGGGTGGGTCCACAGCCAGTTCCTCACCGTTCATTTCAGTCCTGCAGGCGAGGAGGGCCTTGAGAGCAGGGGCATTTGGCTATGTTATGTTGGGAGGTTTGGTGAGTGGGACACAGGAGGATCTCACTGGCATTCCTGTGGTGAGGGAATTCCTCGAGGTGTTTCCTGAGGAGATTCCTGAGTTTCCACCGCAGAGGGAGATAGAGTTCTCCATAGATTTATTGCCTGGTGTGGGGCCTATCTCGTTGGCTCCATACCGGATGTCGCCACCCGAGTTGGCGGAGCTGAAGAAGCATATCGAGGAGCTTTCAGCAAAAGATTTCATTCGGCCGAGTGTGTCTCCCTGGGGAGCACCGGTCATATTTGTGAAAAAGAAAGATGGGACCATGCGGTTGTGCACCGACTACAGACAGTTGAACAAGGTGACAATCAAGAACAAGTACCCTCTTCCACGCATTGATGATCTGCTGGATCAGCTCAGGGGTGCTTGTGTGTATTCAAAGATCGACCTCCGGTCCGGTTATCATCAGATACGGGTAAAGCCGGAGGATGTCCCAAAGACTGCTTTTCGCTCGAGGTACGGGCACTACGAGTACTTGGTGATCCCGTTTGGACTCACCAATGCACCCGCAGTGTTCATGGACTACATGAACAGGATCTTCCAGCCGTACCTGGATCAGTTTGTGATCGTCTTCATTGACGACATCTTGATCTACTCCAAGACGGAGGAGGAGCATACCAAGCACTTGAAGATTGTGTTGCAAGTGCTAAAAGAGAAGAAGCTCTATGCGAAGCCGTCAAAATGCGAGTTTTGGCTCAAGGCGGTGAAATTTCTGGGTCATGTGATTTCTGCTAATGGAGTTGCAGTTGATCCTAACAAGATTGAGGCCGTGATGGATTGGGAGAGGCCCAAGACGGTTACAGAAGTAAGAAGCTTCCTGGGTTTGGCAGGTTACTATCGGAGGTTCATAGAAGGATTCTCCAAGATGGTGCTACCGATGACTCGCCTTACCCGGAAGGAGACTCCATTCGTGTGGACACATGAGTGTGAGGAGTGTTTCCAGGAGTTGAAGGAGAGACTGACTACTGCTCCTGTGTTAGTCCTTCCTGATCCTGCGGAGCAATTCGAGTTATACTGCGATGCTTCTGGTAAAGGACTTGGCTGTGTGCTGATGCAGAAAGGGAAAGCGGTTGCTTACGCTTCAAGACAGTTGAAACCTCATGAGGAGAACTACCCGACTCACGACTTGGAGTTGGCAGCCATTGTTTTTGCTTTCAAGATTTGGAGGCATTACCTGTTTGGCATGAAGTTTGCTGTATTCAGTGATCACAAGAGCCTGAAGTATCTGTTTGACCAGAAGGAGTTGAACATGAGACAGCGAAGATGGATGGAGTTCTTGAAGGACTACGATTTTGAGTTGAGGTACCATCCTGGCAAGGCCAATGTGGTAGCCGATGCTTTGAGTCGGAAATCCATGAGCTTATCCAACCTGATGATGAACGACTACGAGGTGATCGAGAAGTTCAGAGACTTGAGAGTGAACTCCTTGTTTGGGGGTGCACTGCTTGAGATGGAAACAGCAGAAGTGATTAACGAGCTGATGGAAAAGATCAAAGAGGCGCAAGTGCAAAGAGAGTGCCTCGATTATGTGAAGAACCAGGACGGTGTGTCTTGGAACGCTGACGGATTGCTGCTGTTCCAGATGAGGATTGTTATTCCTCGAGGGCCATTGACTGAGGAGGTTATGGCAGAGGCTCATAAGGGCCGGTTCACTATCCACCCTGGTGCCACGAAGATGTACCAGGACTTAAAAAGGAATTTCTGGTGGCCGGGCATGAAGAAGGACATAGCGGTCTACGTGTCCAAATGTCTTATTTGCCAGAAAGTGAAGATCGAGCACCAGAAACCGTCTGGTAAACTTCAACCTCTGGAGATTCCACAGTGGAAGTGGGAGAGTATTTCCATGGACTTCGTGGTGGGATTGCCTAAAACTCAGGCTGGTTGTGACTCTATCTGGGTCATTGTGGACAGATTGACCAAGTCTGCCCATTTTCTTCCGGTGAAGGTGAGCTTCACTACAGAGCAGTTGGCCAAACTATATGTCCGTGAGATTGTGAGGCTTCACGGGGTGCCCGAGAGTATCATCAGTGATAGGGACCCGAAGTTCACATCTCGGTTCTGGGAGGCGCTGCAGGAGGCTTTCGGTACGCAGTTGAGATTGAGTACCGCCTATCACCCTCAGACTGACGGACAGACTGAGCGGACCATCCAGACATTGGAGGACATGTTGAGAGCTTGCACGTTGGAGCAGGGTTCTGCATGGGATAGGTACCTTCCGTTGGTTGAATTTTCATACAACAACAGTTTTCATGCTAGTCTGGGCATGGCACCCTACGAGGCGCTGTATGGTAGGAGGTGTCAGACTCCTACCTGCTGGTCTGAGGTTGGAGATAAAGAGCTTTTCGGCTTGGACTTTGTCCAAGATACTACCCTACAGATCCAGATGATCAGGGAAAAGTTGAAGCAGGCGCAGAATCGTCAGAAGAGCTACTACGATGTCAAGCATCGACCACTGGAGTTCAGTGAGGGTGAGCACGTGTTTGTGAAACTTTCACCTGTCACCGGTGTTGGACGGGCACTCGGCGTGAGGAAGTTGAGCCCGCGATTCATTGGGCCCTACCAGATCCTTGGTAGAGTAGGACCAGTTGCCTATCGACTTGCCTTACCTCCGAACCTAGCCAACATTCACGACGTGTTTCACGTGTCTCAGCTTCGAAAATACATAGCCGATCCTTCGCACGTGGTGCAACCGGATGATGTGGAGGTTCGGGAGAACCTAAAGACTCCCGTCGGACCACTCAAGATTCTCGATCGAGGCGAGAAACAGCTCAGGAGCAAGATCATTCCGATGGTCAAAGTGCAATGGTCAGGAAGAACTCCCGAGGAGTGCACATGGGAGCGAGAGGATGAGCTTCTCCGACAGTATCCCGACTTTCGAGACAGGTATGTTTCTGATTTTGAGGACAAAATCCTTAAAAAGGTGGGGTGAATGTAAGAACCCGCACCGCTAATTAAGGTAATTAGTAAACTAATTATGATAATTAGGAAATAATTCCATAATTTACCTTAATAATCATTAATGGGCTTAGATAATTATATTGAGTGAGTAAAAATGCTGAAAGTCGCTTTTCGGAAGAAAAGCGCAGATACTGGTTCTGCTACTCGGTATAAATGCGTACCGGAAAAGTATCCCGGAAAATTATAACGAATGCATGATAATTACTAGAATATTATGTAGGACTTGTAAAACAAGTTTCAAGTCAAAATAACGTAATCTGATGCCAGAACTGATACTGGCTATGGAAAAGCGCGTACCGGAAAGGTGCTCCGAAAAATAAAATAAAAATATGACAAATCTTAGAAAAATGCGTAGGTCTAGAATCCGAAGTTTGGGATCAATATCTTTTACTTTGCGATTAAGGCTAATACTGCGCGATTAGTGCCTTGTGCCTATAAATAGACACATTATGGCACTAAACCCTAGGCCATACACAACTCTTACGTGAGTTTTCTGCAGCCATTGTGGCCAGCCCCCTTGTTCTTCATTTCTTCCCCCTTTTCTCACCAAAGTCACCTCCTTTGATCATTGTTTCCCTTCATGATCAAGTAAACACTTGAGTGTGGGCATTGGAGAGTGCTTAGTGTGCATTTTCTGAGTGGTGAGGTTCTGCTTGGGAGGGTAGTGAGGTCTGAGTTGTGGTTTTGGGTGGTGGGAGTCTTGTTCTTGAGTTGTGAAGCTTCAAGGAGCTTCCTTTGTGTTGAAAGGGGCAAGCTTTACACCATTTTCGTACACCTTGGTGTGGCCTGAGTTGAGGAGCTTGTGGAGAGCTCCAAGAGCTTCATACCTCTGTCCATTTCTGCCTTAAGCCTTGGGGTAAGTTATCTCACCATGATCATGAGTTTATCTTGCTTAAAGTTGGTGTCTTGGCATGTAAAAGATTAAAATGAAGTAACCAACACCTCAATGAACTTGTATATGCTTAAAGATGCATGCTTTAACGTGTACATGTGTTAAAAGTTGGATCTTTGGGATGGATATTCACGAAATGCAGAAACTGCATTCTGTCGTGAGATATCCGGATATTTGTCGAACAGATATCCGGATATCAGTATCCGGATATGGTATCCGGATATTGATATCCGGATATGGGATCTGGGTATCCGGATATGACATATCCGGATATGTCCAGTGTGATATCCGGATATGGCATATCCGGATATGTTCTTCAAGATATCCGGATATCCTGGGTTCTGCGCAGACAGTAGCTTCACTGTATGAACAGTAAGCTATGGAGTGTGTGTGGACCCTAGTTTAAGGAAGTTGAACTTCTGTAATAAAAGGACTAAGTCAGAATCACATGATTAAGGGCTTATGGCTTTGTTGGAAGCCTTAAGACGTAAAACGTAAAAGAAAGGCGTAGTCTTTAAAGTTGTATGCTTGAGATGCATTAATATTGATGTGATGTTGGTCCATATCAGATTGTGATACTGCTGTTTGTGGACTAGTGAGTGGTTGGACTCTTGGCCGGGATAGCTAGCTTGCAAGGTAAGCTTTCGTGTCCTCGGTTTAGCCATTTTGATGTTCCACCATGTCCCATGGGGATGGGTTTATGCATGCTGTGTTACATGCTTTGATTATTTTGGAAATGCTGTTGAGCTGTTTATATGTAATGAGCATTATGATATGCATGTGGTGTCCACCTAGACGGCAATCCTGAGTATGTAGTACATACAAGATGGAGAAGCATGTGGGTGAGGTGCAGGTAGTATCCATGTACTCATGTAGGCATAGACGTATTCCTACATTTCTCTGGCCAGTAGATGTGATATGCACACATGACATGATTAATTGCTGCATCGCATAGTTTTGGAACTTATATTGTAAATACTGTTTTTGAACTTATATTACACATGTAAGTGAGCTTGGGGTGGAGACTCCTTGAGGACCCCTTGTCTTACTGAGATTTCTTGTTAGAGATCTCACCCCACGTTTGGGGACGCTTATTTCAGGATCAGGTAATGTTGAGGGCTCAGGTGGCAGGAGGCCAGAGCTGAGCTGATTGATGATGTGCTGGATTTACTGCTATGTTTTCCGACTGTTGTTTATGTTTTCTGCTGAGCTTATGTTATGACTGTTATTGGGCATTGTCGCCTTATTTGGTGAGCATGGGGTTTGTCCATGCCACATGATTGCGTTATTGTTTTTCTAATTATGTTGTAATTAAAGTATCAGGATTTTGACCCAGGCTGCATGTTGTAGTCCTGTGGTTTTTAGATACTCACTTGATATTTATTTATGAGGTATTCAGTTAGTTGTCTTGCAATTTACATACAGGCAGTAATTTTATGAAAATGATTAAGTAATCAAGTTGGTTAAGTTAATGACGTCATAATTGAATTAAAGAAAAAGTTATTCCGCATTTTAATTAAGCGTGGCTTAATACGATAGTGTGTTAACAATCCGGGTTAACACGGGCTGTTACAATTACTATGCAGCAAAAGTGACAGATTACAGCATTTTAAGCCCAAAAAGGGTTGTGTGATCCATCCCAAACACCTTAGTACTCCACACAACACTTAAACACATCCTAATGTAGGCTCTAGGCCCTTCCATCATGCATTTTCATTAAATCATGCATCATTTACAAAGTCCTCAATATAATGGCCATTTACATACAAATATGGACCATTTTTACAACATGAATCATCAAGACTTCAAGTGCAATGGATGTGGCAATGGACAAGTCCCATGCTCACTCAAAATATACAATTATCCATGTCATGAATAATAAGCAATAAACAAGACTTAGTACACAATCATGAACACTACCAAAAGCATGGAAATAACTTCATGCAATATGTTCATGACCTAAGTCTCAAAATGCTAATGTCATGCTATATGCAATCCATAGTCCTCCTCCAAAATGCCATGCAATCCCAATGCACCGCATGCAAATCCATTGTCCACTAAGCGGGCTTCTTGCCCGAAGCTCCTCCCGGCTCATAGTGACCTGAAATGTGGTCCCCCAAACACGGGGTGAGATATACAAATATATCTCAGTAAACCAATGGAGCTAGAGGCTCTCTCCACTCCATGGCTCACTCAATGTATAAATATGACATCATGTAATATGCAAGCAATACAATATCACCAACCAACTGGAGACAACCCGAGAACATCCACGCATGGATTTATGTTTAAGGACTCCATCATATAACTCCCGAGACAATCCTAGAGCCTCTCCCATGGTTGAGAAAACTCCATGGCCAACCCAACCGGAACTCCTCAAGAGACCTATCCGACGGATGTCCCACGTTTGGCTCATCCTGGAGTCGCTCCCAGAGTCGACCCCATGGCATACCCAACTGGCACTCCGTCACGAAATGATCCAGCGGATGTCCAAACCCAACACACGTCAACTGGCCAGTGACCAAACAATTTTCATACAATCCAAGCAATATGCGTACAAGCACATAATCACACAATGCCATAAACACATAATCCAACCACAACCTTCCACTAGGCGTGGTGGAGCACACAAGGGATTAAACCCAAGTTCCAAGGGTTTACCTCAACACTTAGCCAATCCGTTCCAAATGTATGCTCCAAATCAACCTTTCACAATCACGTCCATGTGAGTCACCCTACAACAATCATCAAATCCAAATTACACCAAACCTCAATTTTCATGAAAATTCCTCAAATTTTCCTAAGTTAAAAACCTAACTTTTTCACCAAAAATTATCATAGCATTTCTAGCTTACAAACATGATTCTAAGGCCTTTTCATCTAATAGCATTTTTCCATTTGGGCTCTCTATCATCACACATCTAAAATTAAAGACTTAGAGCATAAATTCCTAGATCTACAAAATCAACCACAAAAATACCACAAATATACTTACAATCTAGTGTATGAACACTACCAAGGCTCCACTAAGCCAAGGGAAGACCAAAGCTCCAACAAAACTCCAAGAACATCAATGGGTCGGATCTGTCTAGGCCAAAAAACGCAGCAAAGAGATGGATTCAAGGCTTGTAAGTGTTACCAATGGATCTAGAAGGTTGTTTACAATAGATTTCAACACCAAAATCAAGAGATTTGGTGAAGAATTGAGGAAATGGCCAAGAGATGAAGAGATGGGTTCTTTTTGGTGAGAAATGAGGAACTCCACGGGAAGGGAAGAGAAAGAGAGGGAGGAAGGCGTGGGGAGGGTGTGGGGCCAAGTGGATCTTGGTCCCGCGGGTCCCACACGCGATCTAACTTTAATCCCGATAAAATTTCCGATCATAAATTCTTAATCTACATATTTTTCCTGTCCATGACATATTTTTATTTCTCCAAAATATTGATAAAAATTTCACACCTATCGGTACACTCACACCACAGTATTTAACACTTAAAATCACTATTCATCAATTTTTCCCAAATTTTCCTATTCACTCAATTTTCCGCCCTGATTCCATTTCCAGCATTACTTTTGTCATATGCAATCTCTAACTCAGTATTTATGCCTCAGAATACACGGCTGGTCAATTACCATTTTGCCCTTTTCGCCCATTTTGGCCATAATTCACGGATTTTCACTAATCCATCCATTTTAATTTCTCATTATAATATTAAAATACACATTTAAATATTTGAGGTGTTATACACCTAAATGGGTGGGTGGTGCATGGAGCTTAGTAATGGGCTTGGATAGTCCAAGCCATTACTAATTAATTTAATTAGTTAAATTAATAATCAAATATTTGAATTTCGAATTTTGAATTTGAAATTTGAATTTTGAAATTTGAATTTAGAATTTGAATTTCGAAATTTGAATTTTGAATTTGAAATTTGAAATTTGAATTTTGAAATTTGAATTTGGATTGGAATTTTGAAATTCGAATTTTGAATTTGAAATCTGAAATTTTGAATTTTGAATTTGAATGTTTGAACGTTTGATTTCAAGTGTTTGAATTCAAATTTGAATTGGTTTTGAAAAGTTGTTTCATAACAAAAGGATAAGACAGGATCTTATTGGAGCATATTCCTTGGATCAAGAAGCATCTTTGGATCACTTCCTTGGTTGTTTGGTGCGCAAGTTTAAGTGATAAGAATGACATCTTATCACTTAAAACAAAGTTCCATTCAGATTTGGTGGTTAAGGGAATCAGTGGGTGAGTTGATTCAAATTTTGAATGCAACTACTCAATATATTTGGACCCCTTCTAGGGCTGAATTATGCGCATGAAAAGTATATACTATATGATAGTTTATGAATTTAAGTTTAAATTATTTTGAACTTAATTTCATGTGGATAAGATTGAAGGTTGTTGGCAAAATTGGTTTTGCAACAGCTCCACCTTATCCTCCCTAATCCATGCGCAAATTTCAAATGGTTTTGAAATTTTGTTTTCATTTTGAATGATTTAAATCCCTCCTCCTCTCCAAGTGTGCGCATAACAACACTTGTTCCACACCTTAGGGTTTTGAGAAAACCTAGCCAACTCTCCTCCATCTATGCACCATTCTGTAGGGTAGCTCACTACACCTTTCCAAACAGAATACCTAGCCTCCACCTTCACCACTTGTGCGCATAGCAAGCCTCACTGTGGTGTTCATCTGGTGGCTTTCAAGAAAGGGTTCTTGCATCATTGACGAACGATGGTGTGGATCACCATTAGAGGGTTTGAACCCTTCAAGCCTGACATCTGATCTCCCTGACTGATCAGGCCAAAAACAAGGTAACATCATGCTGTCTTAAAGCATGAACCTATGTGTGCATGTATGTTCCGCAGTAAAATTTTTGTTTTACACCTTACATGCATCGGCCTTCAAAGGCCAGTTTACTTTCAAGTGGTATCAGAGCCCGGTTGCTTTACCATCGACGGGTGATGGTACCTTGTTTGTGAAAAGAGTTTTTCACGGTCAAAAATCTTTAAAGGGTTAAAGTTTAAATTCTGCATATGGATTTTGAATCACAAATCCTTTAAAGTGTTAAAGTTTTTGTTTTTATGAACATGTAAATTTGATTCTGTGTTCATAAAACATTATGCATCATGGTTTAGTTTCTTTTTCTTTATGAAAGTTTTAAAAGGAACACCCTTTTTGAAAGTGTAGATTCGGTCATGGAGGGTACTAAGAGTACCTTGAATGATTTCTTATTTTTCTCCATGAATTGTGTGATGTTTATATGCATGAAATTTTGTGACAAAATTTATCATATAGTCACCTATATGATTCGGCCATGAAGGGGTTTATGGCTACATGCATGGTTTAATTTTGTTTTCTTTAAGAAAGAATTAACAAAATTTGAATTAAAATTATTTTTTAAATTCGGCCAATGAGAAATTTAAGATTATGAATCTTGATGTTATTTTGATGTTTAAATGTTAAATGTCAAAATACATGTAAAAATATTATGTGATAATATAATGTTTGTGTTTGCAAGTTTTGAACTTTTCAGGTACAAACAGGAAGGGGATGGTCATGGTGCCCGGATTTGAATTTTGAATTTTAAAATTAATGTGTAATCGCGCCTTTTAATTTACAAGTGTATTTGTAATTTAAATTTTGTATTTTTGTCCCTCCAAAATGTTATGGAGTTTCTTTGATTATTTGTAATTAGAGAAATAGGCTAGTGGCGTATAGACGACAAGCGGCCGTTGCTTAAAGAAGCAAAAAGGACAAAAGCGCGAGCACCATGGCTATCTCAATATAAACTGTTTATATGCATGTATGATTAGAACGTCTAGTATGCATGAATTGGGCAAACCGCGTTTTGTATGGTTATTATGTTTGTCCAAATAGCGACTAGTGTATACTGATAGATGTTTGACATAGGTAACGACTAGCATGATAACTTACAATATGCGTTTGATGGGACCTAATTAACCCTAAAATAAAAGGAACCCTTAAAAGGAATAAATAATTAAGCATATGATTACCTCCCACCACCAATGCTACTCAAAACTCTTCTACATAGTGGTGCTCCACAACTCAGTTGGGACCCACTATTTCGTTGGGCTAGAGTAGTATTTGAAGTGTAAGACACTTAGGGTGCTGGTTTAATGCTTAACTAAGACATAAGTTGCAGGCACAGCCGGACTTATGTGCTTAGGGTAATGGTGCTAGGTTGATTGCATGAGATGCACCACTAAGTGACAAAGAGTTGTCAACCTAATGTTAAGAGAGGGTATGAGATACTATTGATAAAGATCAACCCATTATTTAAATTAATCTTGCGGTCTCAGACGGAGATTAAAATAAATAATAGCACTCTTAATCCCACTAAGGTAAAATCTAAAGTAGATTAACCCTAAGTCAAAAGGAAGGGTCATTGACTTAGATAAAATAGTGGGAGGGGCAAATTATTTCAAGTCTTTAATAATTTGCTTTTAACTACATAACCGTATATTAACTAAAACTATCTTTACATCCTTTTCAGCTTATAGTATGACTAATCCACTGTCACTGCGTTCAATACTCGATACGAATAAACTGACCGGTTCAAATTTTATGGACTGGTATCGGAACCTAAGAATAGTTCTAAGGGCCGAAAAGATTGCCTACGTTTTAGATGCTGTAATACCCGTAGCTCCACGGGAAGGGGAAGAAGGGTTTGCGGAATTTGATTTCGTAACCCACCAACAGCACTTGGATGACAATGTGATGGCAGTATGCATCATGTTGGCATCCATGTCGCCTGAACTGCAAAAGCAGCATGAGCATATGGATGCTCCCTCTATTATCGTACATCTCAAGCAGTTGTATGATATTAAAGGCAGGCATGAGAGGTATGAGGCCTCAAGAGAACTGTTCTCTTGTAGGATGACTGAGAGCATGTCTGTTGGCAGCCATGTTCTCAAGATGATCGGGCTGATTGAGAAGCTAGGAAACCTAGGCTTCATCATGGATGCCGAGCTAAGTAATAACTTAGTCCTCACCTCACTTCCACCTTCCTTTAGTCAATTCATCATGAATTACAATATGCATGGGATGCAAGTGAGCTTGCCTGAGTTGTTAAGCATGTTAACAACAGCTGAAGTGTCTATCAAGAAAGATAGGACACAGGCTCTTTTGATTGGTGGGCCTAGCAAGGCCAAGGGAAAGGGTAAGGAGCCTGCAAAAGGTGACCCCCTAAAGCCCAAAGGAAAAGCCAAGAAGAAGGGTAAGAAGGCACCTAAGGACAAGGGTGATGCTGAGTGCTTCCATTGTGGCAAGAAAGGCCACTGGAAGAGGAATTGTCCAGACTACTTGAACAATGTGAAGGACAAGAAGCATGGTGATGCTTCTGCCTCAGGTATTTTCATGATTGAGATAAATTATTCTTATGCTAATCCATCCTCATGGGTATTGGATACCGGATGTGGTTCTCATATCTGCAATATGTTGCAGGTACTTAGGAGCCCAAGGAGATTGGATAGAAACGAGGTGGATCTCCGCGTTGGTAATGGAGCAAGGGTTGCTGCTCATTCAGTTGGAGATGCTGACCTTATTTTGCCTACGGGCCTTTTATTGCATTTGAATAATTGTCTTTATGTTCCGCAAATTTCTAGAAACATTATTTCAATTTCTTGTTTAGAACAAGATGGATATACTTTCAGTATTAGGGATGGTACTTTTTCTATCATTTTGAATGATATTGTTTACGGTACTGCTTCTTTAATAAATGGATTGTATGTGTTGGAAATGGGAAATGAAGTGCTCAATATAGATGTGAAACGACCTAGGACGGATAATCAATCTTATCTTTGGCACAGTAGACTAGGGCACATAAATGAAACAAGATTGTCTAGGATGCATAGAGATGGATACCTGGATTCCATGGATTTGGAATCCTATGGACAGTGTGAATCTTGTCTAGCTGGGAAAATGATTCAACAAAAGCCCAAAGGGCTTGAGAGTCATAGGGCTAGTGAGTTATTAGAACTCATTCATACTGATGTATGTGGCCCAATGTCTATTGAGGCTATAGGTGGATATTCTTATTTCATTACCTTTACAGATGACAAATCAAGATTTGGGTATATATACCTAATGAGATATAAATCTGAAGCGTTTGAAAAGTTCAAAGAGTTTAGGAATGAAGTGGAGAAACAACGTGGCAAGATGATTAAGACATTACGATCAGATCGTGGTGGTGAATATTTGAGCCACGAGTTTCAGGGTTATCTGAGAGAAAATGGAATTCTCTCACAACTTACCGCTCCTTACACACCACACCAAAACGGTGTCTCCGAAAAGAGAAACAAGACCTTGTTAGACATGGTTAGGTCTATGATGAGTGAGACTCAACTTCCAAAATCGTTTTGGGGATATGCCTTAGACACAGCGGCATACCTTCTAAATAGGGTACCGTCTAAATCTGTTCAGACCACACCATATGAGATATGGAGTGGTAAGAGACCCAACCTGAGTTACCTCAGGGTATGGGGATCGCCAGCTTATGTCAAAGCGTTGACATCAGACAAGCTTAGTGCTAAGAGTACTAAATGTCTATTTGTGGGGTATCCTAAAGGTACTAAGGGATACTACTTCTACTCCATGGAAGAACACAAAGTGTTTGTGTCAAAGAATGCTGAGTTCCTTGAGAAGGATTTGATCTCTCAAGGAGGCAATGGGAGTAAGATTGATCTTGAAGAAGTGCAAGATCCACAAGAACAGATTGAGGAACCCGAGTGTGCTCCGTAGGCGACGTTCTCCAATGGAGAAGTAAACACACAACTCCGTAGATCTACGAGGGTTATCCATCCACCTGAGAGGTACGGGTTTGTGATTGAGAATCAGCAAACTGTTGAGGATGATGAACCAAGTAACTACGAGGAGGCGGTCAAAGATGTTGACTCCTCAAGATGGCTTGAAGCCATGGAATCTGAAATGGATTCGATGTATCAGAACAAGGTATGGACCTTGGTTCCTAAACCGCAAGGAATAGTTCCTATCAGTAATAAATGGGTCTTTATAAGAAAGACTGATGCAGATGGCAACGTTCAAACCTACAAAGCTAGGTTGGTGGCGAAAGGGTATCGTCAAAGACAAGGAGTTGACTATGATGAAACTTTCTCACCAGTTGCCATGATCAAATCTATTAGGATCATGCTTGCAATAGCAGCATACCACGACTATGAAATTTGGCAAATGGATGTCAAAACCGCCTTCTTGAATGAGTTCTTGAAGGAGGAAGTGTACATGACACAACCTGAAGGCTTTGAAAACAAAGATCAGGAGCATATGGTATGCAAACTACAAAGGTCAATATATGGGCTAAAGCAAGCATCAAGGAGTTGGAATATACGTTTTGATGAAGTCGTTAAGAGTAACGGTTTTATCAAGAACGAGGATGAACCTTGTGTTTACAGAAAGGTTAGTGGGAGTAATGTCGTCTTCCTAGTGCTTTATGTAGATGACATATTGCTAATAGGAAATGACATCCCCACATTAAAAATAACGAAAGAGTGGCTTTCAGAAAACTTTACCATGAAGGATTTGGGAGAGGCAGCCTTTATACTTGGTATAAAGATCTATAAAGATAGATCCAAGAGGCTGCTGGGTTTATCTCAATCCACGTACGTTGACAAGATGCTAAAGAGGTTTAGCATGGAAGGGTCAAAAAGGGGTTTTCTTCCTGTCAGTCATGGGGTACGCCTATCAAGGGCTATGTGTCCTAAGTCACAGCCTGAGAAGGATCGCATGAGTGGAATTCCATACGCTTCGGCTATTGGATCCATAATGTATGCCATGATATGTACGAGACCAGATGTCTCATATGCTTTAAGCATTACGAGCAGATACCAGTCAGACCCTGGAGAGGGTCACTGGACGGCAGTCAAAACCATCCTTAAATACTTAAGAAGAACTAAGGATGCGTTTCTGGTCTATGGTGGGGTTAATGAGTTAACAGTGAAAGGTTTCACTGATGCCAGCTTTCAGAGTGACAAAGATGACTGCAAGTCACAGTCAGGATTCGTATTCACCTTAAATGGTGAGGCAGTGTCTTGGAAAAGTTCCAAGCAGGAGACAACAGCAGATTCAACGACAGAGGCTGAATACATAGCTGCTTCAGAAGCAGCTAAGGAGGCAGTGTGGATCAAGAAGTTCATAAATGAACTAAGGGTGGTTCCAAGCGTGGATGAGCCCATACAGTTGCTTTGCGACAACACAGGAGCCATTGCGCAGTCAAAGGAACCTAGGTCTCATCAAAGATCTAAACATGTTCTCCGCAAATATCATTTGATTAGAGAAATCATTCATAGGAATGATGTAAAAATGGATTATGTTCCCACAGACGATAACCTGGCCGATTCTCTGACAAAGGCTGTTTCTCAGAGAAAACATGATAGTCATTATGAGGCTTTGGGCATACGACTTAGGTCTGATTGGCTCTAGGCCAGGTGGGAGCTTGTTAGCATATGGGTGTCCTAGAGACAATCTTTTGATTAAATAAAGGACACTAGATGTAGAACTTTGTTTGTCGCAAATAAATGAAAGCACTATTTATTCAGTTTCATATTGTGTCTCGATATTACTGTTAATATTATATGAACGAACTGGATAAACCCCTTGGAATAGAATAGGTATCTCTTGAGTATCTGTGATGAGATCATGATCATGAGGATTCAAGGATATTGCATGTCTATTCCTAATTATATGTTCCTAGTCTAGAGACACTGAGTTTGGGGATCAGTGATCTCGAGTAAAGACTAGTACGACTTATCTGCTTGTATATATACAAGGTAAAGACCTCATGAGCTGCAGATATGGAGATATCTTAGCTAAAGTCGTGGGTGGACCTATAAGAGTATAGCTCGCACTGAACAGACCCAAAAAGAGACTTTGAGGAAATCTCACAGATAGTGTCATTAGAGTAATCTCTTTATGTTTGGGTATGTCTTTCCTTAGACCAGAAGTTATTACCTAGACTGTGTTCTTGAAGGCATGTTTTGATTGTATGCCTCGTCTGCCTGAAACATGGAGACTCATAGGTATACTGTTGGGCGTGTCCTTAAAGGGCATAGGGCTAGGGTAATAAGCTGAAGGAATTCGTCAAATCTCTGTGAGAGATTAGGTTATCTGTAAACCGGAGAAATCGGGATGACATTTACAGGGACTCGGGAATCTATGCATAGTAAAAGAGATCATGAGATGATCTGCCTTTAGAGTCAGTAAATTGAAGATTCCCTATTTCGAATAAAGCTTACCCTAAACCGCAGGGGTTGATAGATTTCCTTACCCTAGGTTAATGGGAAGATAACCGAGACGAAGGGAAATACATACGGTAACCAAATATGTGCAATAGGATGATCAAGTCATTAATCTGACTAGTTCTGGGGCAACAAAGCATTGCTAGTGCTATGTGTTGTCATTAATTGGGTTGTGGGCTTGTTGGGCCCAAGCCCAGTTATGTCAGAAGCTAAGTTGGACCTAATGGGTCACACACTAACACCTTGTAGTCATGATGGACTAGCTTTAAAGGTATTGAGCCTAATAATGGTTGTTAGCCCAAGAAGCTGTTTGGAAGCCCACCTAAATGGGTGGGTGGTGCATGGAGCTTAGTAATGGGCTTGGATAGTCCAAGCCATTACTAATTAATTTAATTAGTTAAATTAATAATCAAACATTTGAATTTCAAATTTTGAATTTGAAATTTGAATTTAGAATTTGAATTTCGAAATTCGAATTTTGAATTTGAAATTTGAAATTTGAATTTTGAAATTTGAATTTGAATTTTGAAATTCGAATTTTGAATTTGAAATTTTGAATTTTGAATTTTGAATTTGAATGTTTGAACGTTTGATTTCAAGTGTTTGAATTCAAATTTGAATTGGTTTTGAAAAGTTGTTTCATAACAAAAGGATGAGACAGGATCTTATTGGAGCATATTCCTTGGATCAAGAAGCATCTTTGGAGCACTTCCTTGGCTGTTTGGTGCGCAAGTTTAAGTGATAAGAATGACATCTTATCTCTTAAAACAAAGTTCTATTCAGATTTGGTGGTTAAGGGAATCAGTGGGTGAGTTGATTCAAATTTTGAATGCAACTACTCAATATATTTGGACCCCTTCTAGGGCTGAATTATGCGCATGAAAAGTATATACTATATGATAGTTTATGAGTTTAAGTTTAAATTATTTTGAACTTAATTTCATGTGGATAAGATTGAAGGTTGTTGGCAAAATTGGTTTTGCAACAGCTCCACCTTATCCTCCCTAATCCATGCGCAAATTTCAAATGGTTTTGAAATTTTGTTTTCATTTTGAATGATTTAAATCCCTCCTCCTCTCCAAGTGTGCGCATAACAACACTTGTTCCACACCTTAGGGTTTTGAGAAAACCTAGCCAACTCTCCTCCATCTATGCACCATTCTGTAGGGTAGCTCACTACACCTTTCCAAACAGAATACCTAGCCTCCACCTTCACCACTTGTGCACATAGCAAGCCTCACTGTGGTGTTCATCTGGTGGCTTTCAAGAAAGGGTTCTTGCATCATTGACGAACAGTGGTGTGGATCACCATTAGAGGGTTTGAACCCTTCAAGCCTGACATCTGATCTCCCTGACTGATCAGGCCAAAAACAAGGTAACATCATGCTGTCTTAAAGCATGAACCTATGTGTGCATGTATGTTCCGCAGTAAAATTTTTGTTTTACACCTTATATGCATCGGCCTTCAAAGGCCAGTTTACTTTCATATCCAGCCTATTGGCCTCGACATATAGACTACGAGTTTCAAACCAAGAAGTGTTCCCAGAACATCAACCAAGGCACCCTTCATCCATATACACCCGAGACTTCCTAGTGTGCTCCTCTACGGATCACACACCATGACCCCAGGTCAACTGGAACTACCTCATGGAGACCAGTGGAAGTCTGTAACGCCCGAAGGCAACTGTCTACTGGCCAAGAGACTCGGTACATCCTATGTACCACTAACATACAATAATGCATGAACATGTTATACTACATTACCAACATACACCTCCAACCACTACCCTCAACGGGCATGGTGGAGCACACACGGGGATCAAACCTCAGTACCAAGGGATTACCTGATGCCAACTCCCTCTCTTGGTATCTCCAACTCATAGTACCACCGAGCTTGGTCTACAAGAAATGTCACAATCCCTTTGGTCAAGGACCAAAGGCAACCCATCAAGATCAAAGTTTCGAATTTACATCCGTGGGAGGAAACCTACAATGATCACATAAGGATCATCATTACAAGGTGCAACCAATTAATCACAAAGCACCAAAGATCCCTCCCGTATAAGCATAGGTTCGGCCAATGACCTTAAATTTACAAAACCATTTTCTTAATTTTATTTCAATTTACCATTAACATCCCAAGGTTACGACAACACTTATTCAAGCCTTTAATTCCATTTAATATCAACCTAGCACCATTCTCTCTAATTTTCCTTAAATGGCCGAAACACATACACACACATCTCCTAATAATTTTCCTTCCAATTCAATGCATCAACTCAACATACAACTCATTTAAACACCATTCACATTCACACAACATTTATTATACAATTTTTACATCATCCGTCCTTATTTTCCCTCATTGGCCGAATTCATCATGCAAGGATACCAAAGGATTTCCAACTCATTTCAACACTTCCACACATCATACAATCCTATAATCAACTCATAGAAACACTCCACAACTCAATTACACAATCCTACAACATATCAATTTCACAAAGTGTTGAAATCCCAACTCAAAATTCCCCAAGTTATACAATTATTTCCTCAATAATTTTTATGTTTTCTATCACTATCAAACATTATTCTAAGCCACTTTTATCTAATACACATTTTCAATTTGAGCTCTCTAACTACATCAATCTATGCACACTAACCGTATGTTCATAAATTTAAATACAATGAAAACTCAATAAAAGAGTGAAATTACTTACTACCAACAACCGAAGAATAGAAAGGAAGAAGCTCTTCAAGCTCCTATGAGCTCCAATCCACCAAAATCCCCAAAAACTTCAATATTTTCGCAACTGAAAATGGGTAGTACTCCCTCTACACCGCACCAAACTCAAAAATATGAACAAAGATGGATTCCTTGCGAAATTTTAAGAGAGTTAGGCTTTGGAACCTGTAACATCCCGTCTAATTAGGAATCTATTTAAATTGCAATTAAGAATGTGGTAGAGCACTTGCGATCGAATTATATAAATGTTTGTTTTAGGATGAATTTAAATTAAATTAGAAAATTATTGGTATTACCATGAAAGTTGAGTACCTATTTTATACATGAGAAATTCTAATTATGAGTATAGAAATAATTTAATTATAACATATAGAAAGCATAACACTACTTAGAATTATATGAGTACTCCTTAAAAGTATATGATTAATTTTATTACAAAGAATAAACCCTTACTAATTCACAAGATAGGAGAGCCTCTGAACTTGAATTCTAGAACCCAACTACTCTCTATATGGTCGACGCCCTCGTACCCTTAAGTGGGGGAGTATGTGTAGCCTTAACCTCTTAGAAGCTCTCACATCTTATCTTAAGTGAATCTACAAGGTGTCCATGCATTGGTGGATTAATTACACATGGCAAAATCTCAGGCTTTTTGACCCTTATGGCCTTTATTTAATAATTAATTACTAATTTGACCCTCATTTGAAACTAATTCGAAAATTTAACCCCTCACAAAAACATAACACCAATCTGTCCCTGTTTGACCGTTGACCACGAAGCCTACCCGGGTACACAACTACGTACCCGGGTATTTTTTGAATTTTTTGACCTACCCGGGTAGGTAGGTGTGTACCCGGGTAGAGTTCTTCGTTTCTGAAAAATCTTTGAATTACTTACCCGGGTACATAGGTGTGTACCCGGGTAAGTGTATGTAAGTTCCGTCTTCAAGAACCTGAATAGCACACTGAGGGGAAATACCATCCTCAAATGTCTTGTAACTCAAGGGGAATTTCTTTTTCTGCACATTCAACTCTTCCCTCCAAGCTTGAATATCAAGATTATCCTTGCTCCCTGCACAAACTGACACGTGGGGTTGCTTGTTCTTCCCAATCTCAGCAGAATCAATATCTATATGAACTATCTTAGCCCTACTGGCAAAAGCCTCCAGATGCAAGCAACAAATCACTCTTATCAATAGCATAATTAGCATAGACAGTATCGTGCATATCCAACATTTGAAGTGAATGTTGATCCGCAGAGGGGTATATCCTAAGACCCATCAAAGTACTAGCCACAGGAGTACCAGTAAGCTTCGCAAACCGCCTCAACTCAACACTTGAATTCAAACAACCACCCCCAACATACAAAACCGGTTTCTTGGATTCCAATATCAACCTCACAATCTGTTCCAAATGGGTGTCACAGGGAATCTTGGGCAGCCTGGAAAAGTAACCCGCAAGTTTAATGGGTTGGTCCCAATTAGGAATAGCAAGCTCTTGTTGAACATCCTTAGGCACGCGACACTTACCCGGGTACACACCTATGTACCCGGGTAAGTAATTCAAAGGATTTTCAGAAATGAAGAATTCTACCCGGGTACACACCTATCTACCCGGGTAGGTCAGAAAATTCAAAAAATACCCGGGTACGTAGTTGTGTACCCGGGTAGGCTTCGTGGTCAACGGTCAAACAGGGGCAGATTGATGTTATGTTTTTGGGAGGGGCTAAATTTTCAAATTAGTTTCAAATGGGGGTCAAATTAGTAATTAATTATTAAATAAAGGCCATAAGGGTCAAAAAGCCCAAAATCTCATCCTCCCTTGTCATTCCTAGGGTAAATAGAAATTCTGATTGCTTGTGACTTTGCACAACCCAAATCAGCCTTGTTAAGTTTTATCCAATGAAAGTAAAGTGGTCAGCATGCATGAGATTTCATTGGTCGAAAATCCTACATCCTTTTTATCCTTTATTTGTGCGCTTGAATGGGAGAAAAGTCTAGTAAGTCCTGGTCTTTGTTAACATGTCAATCAGCCTTCAACCTCTATTCCTGTTCCCTCTAGGCGCTGATTGAGGTAGTCTCCTAACTGAACACCTATCTTGTAAATCAGAAACCAAAACTTGACCTCTCATTCACCTTGACCATACGCATCATTTGAGAATAACACAAGAGAGCCTCCAACACTATCCATTACCTTCATCTCTTTCTTTTGCCCTAAAACCGTGACTGTCCAAAATGAACACAAGACTTAGTCTGCACATATTCTCCTCTCATTATCCCCCTCCTTCTTGCGAATTGGAAGGTAGCACAAATTGGATTGTTTATCTTCTAGTTGCCGAACAGAAAACTAGCTCCTTGTCCTACTAAGACCGTGAACTAATGGAGGAAGAACACCAAGGAAACTTCATCTTATCTTCTCTTCCCTTAAAACAGCGAGCTCCATGAGCAGGGAGCTAAAATTGTTAAGCATTTTCTCCTTTCTTGCTTACTCAGTCGAAGCCCCAACTTTAAGAGGTGAGCGATTTTCCCCTCCTTGTCACCCAAGCATAAATCGGTCCTTAATGAGGGTTTTCCTTTGTGTATGCGAATGATTCTGCTTGATTGGAGCCTGTTTCCCCATGGCATGAACCTGAAATCGATTTCTTGGAACATTAGGTGAAGGAGGTTGTTGTTCCATGAGTGAAATGTTGGCTGTGTGAGTCTGACAAGAGGTAACATCTCAAAAACTCAATCTTCTTCTTCTCTCACTGTTTCGATTTACAGAAGTGCTTTAGAGGAAATATGGTGCTGTCATTTTTGTTGGTTTAAATTTTATTTAATTAAAGAAAATAGAAAATGAAGAGTTTTGTGGTGAAGGAACATGTCCTTAGAAATTTGTTAGTGGACAATTATTATGCTTAGAGTTTGGTGAAGAGTTGTGTCTTTTAGTTATGAAGAGTTGTGTTGTTTGGAGTCTTTTGTATGTTGGCCTATAAATAGGTCCTTTGTATTTCGTATCAAATATAGCTAGAGAAAAAGAATATCAAGGCTTGAAAGATACAGTAATTCAGAAAAGGTATATTCAGAGACTTGTTTGTGTGTTTGAGTGTTTGTGAGAAACACCATTAGAGGACCTGTGAATTTCAAATTGGTATCAGAGCTATGGAGAAAAAGAGTGAGTTGGAGGTGCCACTCTTCCATGGAGATAAGGATGAAGCATTCGATTGGCTTCTCTGTTTGAAGGAATTTTTTTGGAAAGAAAAAACCTAGACGGAGTACAAATGGCTGGTAGCCATGAGAAGACTCAGAGGAAGCGCAATCAAATGGTTCCGTACATGGAACTGCCGCGACTTTAATAATATATGGAAGAATTTTCTAATGGCCTTCATAACAAAATATTTGCCTGGACGTTTTGATCTGATTAATGAAGAAGATGAAATCTTCAATGATGATGATGAAGATGCGGATGAAGAAGAGACCGAGATGGCGGAATCCGAGGTTGCCAACGGCAACGCATCCGAGGAGGAGATTAACGTGTCGGAGCGCGTAAGAGACGACTCAGACAAGAAGAGGATGGAGATGACTGCGGCCAAGGGAGCCGAGATAGAAGAGGAGGAGAACGAAGGAGGTAAGATAGAAGATGAGGAGAACGAAGGAGCCGAGATAGAAGAGACCGGCATGGAGCCGAGGTGCTTGATGGAGACCGGCTTACAGGAGACCGCGAATCCGAGTTCCGTGCTGATAACCGGGATGGGGGAGATCCCGGCTAGAGCACCAAATTCATTCTCTGAAGAAGAGCTCGACCCCGGCGTGATGAGGTTGATGTCGGAGACCGGCATAGGCGTGGTTCGGGTTGGAAGTCAGAAGTCGGAGACTGCATTGAATTTATGGTGGAAGAGGAAGATGTCGACACCACCGAAAAGAGACCATTTCCCTGGAGGACGGTGGTTTGAGATTCTATCTATGAGGCGCGTGGAAGCTGGACTTGTTGAAGAAGAACCCGACGATGAAGTGGGTATTGTTGTAGAAGAAGCCGAAGCGGGTGTTTCGGATAGGAAACCCGGCGATGAAGAAGCTGAGAGCGGAAAAATGGAAGGTGTAAATTGTGGATGTGGTTGATGAAGAAAAATTCAAGACTGTCTATCTTTCACCAATGAAGGAACCGCCGGACAAACAAAAAAATTGAAGAAAGGAATGCAACATGGAAGCGGCGCGAAAAAAAAAATCAACCAGTGGAAAATTCAAAAAGAAGAATTAAAGTTTAAGGGGGAGTTTTGTTGGTTTAAACTTTATTTAATTAAAGAAAATAGAAAATGAAGAGTTTTGTGGTGAAGGAACATGTCCTTAGGAATTTGTTAGTGGACAATTATTATGCTTAGAGTTTGGTGAAGAGTTGTGTCTTTTAGTTATGAAGAGTTGTGTTGTTTGGAGTCTTTTGTATGTTGGCCTATAAATAAGTCCTTTGTATTTCATATCAAATATAGCCAGAGAAAAAGAATATTAAGGCTTGAAAGATACAGTAATTCAGAAAAGGTATATTCAGAGACTTGTTTGTGTGTTTGAGTGTTTGTGAGAAACACCATTAGAGGACCTGTGAATTACAATTTTTATTCCTTGTTCTTATGATTCGGTCTCCACATGCATGTAGGAGAACAATTGTATTTTGGTTAATATCCTTCTTTTAAATTCTGCCTCTTCATGTAGCGCTAGGACTGGATACATGTAAGTTAAAAAATTAAATTTTGGGACTAGAACAATAGCCTCCCTAATGTTATTAGGTCGGTCCTTGCATTGGAGAAATTGGATGAACCTGTTATGAATTTAATCGCTGTGCACAGATTTCCTAATACCTTATTTTTGGTAAACAGATTAATTATGTGCCCCAGCTCTGGTCAAAACCAGGCGTGTATGTATACTATAAGGGGGCTAGCCTTTTTGTTAATTTCATTCCCTTTATTTCCATTCTGTTGTGTTGGAAACTTTGGTACAGAATGGCTCAAGAGAACGGTTTTGAAGTATGGAATTAGCTTTCTTTTGATTATTGATGACCCGTTGCATGTGTCAAAGCTAAATATCCAGCATGCTTTTGAGACCTCTTAGCCCACCCTAGGCCTCGTAGGAATGAGTATGTAAATAAATTAATTGTGAACACCTAACACAGCCTAACCGATCCTGAATGAATGAGGGGACTTGTAATTTTCGTTGTTAACGAATTGGGGTATTAACTCTAAGTCAGAAAATTTAATTTAGTCTAGGGACCATGAAAAACCGAATTGTATGTATGGAAACCGATTACAGAATAAGAATTAGAAGCATGAAAATTTGTTGATAAATTATAGGAATAACATGAAACCAATTCTGACTTATCACACATGATGTATTTAGGTGCACGTAACTCTTATTGAGTGAGCTGAATTTTGGTGCTGTTGATTATTGCTTGGACACAAGATATGTGTTTGGCGGTGAGACCTATTGTGACTATTAGTTAGTGTATGGAATTTTGAATTGTTGCTCACATGTGCCTTAGATGCGTATTATGTTATATGTACTCTGCCTATGGACTTGATATGATGGAAAATTCTGCCTATGGAAGTATTTGTTATTCGGCAGCTTGGTATTAAAAGTACAAGAGATATATGCTATTATGATTATGATTTAGTCATGCATATGCACATCATGATTCATCTGTTTCTGTGGGGGTGTGTCAAACATGTCATAGTATACAACATTATGCATTCATTTTGGAGACCGAAGTATATAATTAAAGTAAGCATACGTTTGAGCACGCATCATGTAGGCATCCCTCCGGTACCAAGAACAGAACCGTGGCTCAGTTTGCATAGGTCCAGTGGAATTCACCTTTGGAGCCCTATGGAATCTCCACTGAGTTTGTTAGTACGTGCACGACGGTGCTATGGATGTGCACTTTTGGCGTTATATACGCAATATGATTTGTATCTTTGGCGTTATATACGCAATATGATTAGTACTTTGGCGTTATATACGCACTATGAATAAATGTTAGCATCTGTTCAGAATTATATGTTGATGCGACTATTTTGGAATTTTGTACCTAGTCTAATATTGTTGCTTTACTGGTTTTATTGCCACGCTACTGGGATTTTTCTCACCCCTTTGGGGCTGCAATTTTTATAAAATTGCAGGAGGACGAAAGAGCATATGAGGACATGGTTATATGGATATTTGCTGTTAATTGCTGCTGTTTGGATTGTTTGCTATTACTGTTTTGTCTGTTGGATGACTGTATTATTTTAATATTCTAAGAAGCTTGGACTTGGAACAAGTCTTAATTCTCTGTTTTTAAGATTTTGTAATATGTTTGGACCTTGGAAAGATTCTGAGTACGTTTGCAAAAAACAATTTCTGACGTTTTAAATGTTGTTTTCCAAACTGTTGTAGCGAGCACCTTACGAGTCCTGTATCTGGGGCTACAGACCTCGCTTTTACACATAATTTACATGCACGCAAAGCCCCAGATGTCTAGTTTCATATTATGTAAATTTTACAATGAAATTCTGAAAGTTCGCTTTATTATGATTTTTGCAAGTCAGGTCATTTTGGAACATTGCACTGATTTGCCTTATACTTTGCGAGTTCAGTTTCGGGAGCTAGACACCTCCAAACGAAATAATTTTTATATGGGCTTTGTTTTTCTCCTTTCACATAAGAAAATAAATTTTCCTACACACACATGTTTAAGTCAGGTCCCACCATTAAGAAATTAAAATAAAAACAAAAAAACAAAGCACACATATCGATGTATGAGTGACATAAGAAATACGTTTTCCAACAACATAAGAAATACTTTTCCCTTTTTATATTCATGTGTGTCTAGTTTCTTGTGTCAAATCAGTTTTATTTAAATTTTTGTACCCGATTGGATATGATTTTTACAATGCAGCAAGGTTTTGAAAACTATTATTTCAGCAAACAATGTATTTTTATGAAATTCCACTCTGATTTCAGTAAACCACCAGATTTCAAACTAAGAGTAAATTGATAACGTGAAAACGCAGTTCTGAATTTAATTCAAATTCGCTACAACTCTAATCCGCTTAGCAGACAACTCCCTTGGACGCGTACAGGGGAGGGTGTCAAACTAAACACTCAATTTGGTCGCTTATAACTCAAGTTACAATTGTTTGAAGTTTTCAAAACCCTAACCATGGTGACCCACAAATTTGCAGCTTTAATGGAGGGGGATGAGTTTCAAATTCTAATATCCACATGTGCTTAAATGGTCATTTAAGTGCAGGTGGGTACCACAAGTGCCACCACTCAAAACTCACTTAAACTCACCACTAATCGTCGATTAATTCACAACCTATTTATAAAATTCAAAATTTAACATTCACCAAAGTCCTTTAATTATACTTGATCAGATGAATCCGAAGTTTTTCGGTCATTTGGTGAAATTACAGTTTTAAGTTGATATGTGCACCGTTGACATGTTTTCCCAAAAACCCTAATTTTAATCAAATTTCACTAGTAATCATAATTTTTAGTCCTACGTGTCATTTATAACTTATTTCCAAACCTAGAGATCAAAATTCATTCAGCACGCTTTACGGTGCAATTGTACTGCGATATTTTTACCCGGTAAAAATACTATTCACCAAATTTTTAGAAACTTGCCTAGCCACTCAATTTTTCGTTCTGAATCCATTTCCAGAGTTATTTTTCCCATTTGAGACCTCCTACTCAATTTTTATTTCCTAGGATTAAGTGTTTGGCAAATTACCATTTTACCCTTATTATGTATTTTGACCCTAATTTCAGGATTTTCACTAATCCTACCCCTTAATCCATATTTTCATATATAATTATACGTTTTAGAAATACTTCATGTTATAATAAGCAATACTTAGTCTCAACTGAGTGCCAAAAGCTCCTTGTAATGCACCTCAGAAACGATGGGTGAACTTCGGATCTCGATCATTGACTATGCTATCTGGCATCCCATAAAGTCTCATTATCTCTCAGACATAGAGTTGAGCTAACTTTTCCGTAGAGAAGTTAACCTTCACCAGCAGAAAATGTGCATATTTTGTCAATCTATCCACAATCACAAATATAGAATCATAACCAGCCTGAGACAAAATAGGGCAGCGACTTCATAATTAAAATGGAATTAATCCACTCAACAAATGACCGAGAACCTGATGAAAAACAATCAGGATATGATGAATGCCTTCATGATTGAGATGAGGGTCGATAGGGATCTTCGTAGGAGGGGTGATTCTCCTCCACATACGGCCACGGTGACGCCTACGCGGTCTGTTACTCCTCAGTAGGGGGAGAGTGAGGCTTGTAAGAACCCGCACCGCTAATTAAGGTAATTAAATGTGATAATTAGAAAATAATTCAATAATTGACCCTAGTAATTATTATGAGGCTCTAATAATTATAGTAAGTGAGTAATAATGTTGAAAGTCGCTTTTCGGACGAAAAGTGCAGATACCGGTTCTGCTACCCGGTATAAATGCGTACCGGTGAAATATCCCGGAAAATTATAATAAGTGCACGATAATTACTAGAATAATATGTAGGACTTGTAAAACGAGTTTCAAGTCAAAATAATGAGAATTGGTGCCAGAACTGATACTGGCTATGTAAAAGCGCGTACCCGAAAGGTGCTCCAAAGAATAAAATAAAAATATGATAATTCTTGTAAAAATGAGTAGATTAAGATTTCAAAGTTTGGGATTAAAATGCTAAGTATAACAATTAAAGTTAATATTGTGTGTTTAAGTTTAAACCGCCTATATATATGAACTTTGCACAAAACCCTAGGCCATAATCAACCTCTCTACGTGGGTTTTGTGTGGGTTTGCTGCTGCCTTCCCTTCTCCACCTTTGCTTAACCTTCCAAGTAGTTTCTCCTCTCTTTTCTTCACAAAAACTCCATGGGTGAGTGCATTTATGCCTTGGGGAACTTGTAGAGGGTGCCATTCTGAGTTGGAGGGTCTGTGTGAGGAAGGTTGGGTTGCTGAGTTTTGTGTTGAGGTGTGAGAGTCTTGTTCTTGGCACATAAGGCTTCAAGAAACCACTTTTGAAGCTTTCTTGGTTGAGAAAGGTGTCACTTTGTAGTGTATTTTCGTGGCCCTTTGGTTGATGTTCTGTAGTGTGTCATTGGAGAGCTCCAAGAGCACCATTTGCTTCTGTTTAAGCTTGGGTAAGCCTTGTCACCCTTGAACTTGAGTTTTTATACTTAAAAATGGAACCTTGATGCATGTAACAAGCTAAGATGATAACCTAATGTTGGGTAATGCTTAACACCCCTAGAAATGCATGTTTAAGCCTCTGTAAATGGTAAAAGTTGGATCTTTGGTTTGGATTTTCGCAAAATCTAGAATCTGCATTCTGTCGCGAAATATCTGGATATGATATCCGGATATCAATATCCGGATATGATATCCGATATCGATATCCGGATATGGGGTCTGTGATATTCGGATATGGATATCCAGATATGGCCTTGACATTGTGACACCCTCCCCTGTATGCATCCAAGGGGGTCGTCTGCTAAGCGGAACAGAGTCGTAACATTAACGAGGTAAGTTCTGAAAATTTTGTTTTTACGTTCCAATAAAATCTGAAGTACCCAATGGGTGCAGCTCAGTTGGTTCCTTGGCGCTGAGTTAGTGGGGTTGGACATGTGTTTGATTCCCGCTGAATGCATTCTTGGGGAGGGGGCTGAACCTTTAGCCATCACTGACCCCCGCACTCCGGATTAGTCCCATAGCCGGCTCAAAAAGTCGAAGCTTGTGGGGATACCGGAGGGAGCCAACTCGCCTCAAAGAGGTAATTAGGGTTGGGTAACTCCAAAAAAAAAAAAAAAAACTGATGTTAAATTCGGGTTGTACAAGAAAACAGTGCGAGGCTTTGTAAAATATATTGCTTGCTGAAATAATGATTTTCCAGAAAAACCTGTCTGCATTGCGAGAATCATATAAAATCGAGTTCTGCAGTTTTCGAATATTTTCTTTGACGTATGGAAAGTAGACATCTGAGGCTTTACATGCATATAAATTATGTCTTAATCGGAGGTCTGTAGCCCCAGAAACAGAACTCGCAAAGTGCCCGCTAAATCAGTTTAAAAATCAGCATTTAAAAATGTTCAAGAATTGTTTTCGCAAGATGTAACCAGAATCTAACATATTACAAGCTGATCATAAAATTCTTAAAAACAGTAATTTAAATCACTCTTCCAACAGTAGTCCATCTTTCCAAATATTACATCGACACAAAACAGTCAACCAGCATCCAACAGACATAGCAGACAAAAGCAGAAATT
This sequence comes from Gastrolobium villosum, assembly GCA_032173675.1. Classification (NCBI taxonomy): domain Eukaryota; kingdom Viridiplantae; phylum Streptophyta; class Magnoliopsida; order Fabales; family Fabaceae; genus Gastrolobium; species Gastrolobium villosum. Next base: position 149,886 of record JAVKPL010003807.1, read on the forward strand.
CCAAACAGCAGGAGTCGACAGCAAATATCCAAAATAACTAAATCATCTTATGCATCTCCGTCCTCCTGCAATTTTATAAAATTGAGCCCCAAAAGGGGTGAGAAGAATCCCAGTAGTGTGATAGTAACACCAGTATTGCCACAATATCAGTCTAGGTACAAAATTCTAAAACAGTCGCATCAACATTTAAATTCAGAACAGATGCTAAAACAGAATCAGAGTGCGTATGTAATGCCAGAGTACTAATCAGATTGCATATATAACGCCAGAGTAATGTACGTTCATAACACTGCAGTGCACGTACAACTAACACAGTGGAGATTCCAATTTGGCTCCATCAGAGGGGAATTCTATCTGTGACCTATGCAGACTGAAGCCAAGTGTCCCATACCCTGGTACCTGAGGTATGCCTATATGATGCATGCTCAGACATATGCTTATTATTATTATCAATATTTCGGTTTTCAAAGCTGCATGTATATGGGTGCATGAGATGTTATGCTTTGCTTCACACACACATGATCAAATGCAAGGTTATGATGTTCATGACTAATATCATAATTCAGAATCAAAAATCATAGCTCACATGTCTATGACACCAACTTTTAAACAACACATATCTCCACAAAAATCGGAGTTTCAACAAGTCATATTTTGATTCAGAGTACAAATATTTCCAAACAGAATTTCCATCATGTTAGTTCCAAGTGCAGATTCGAAATAATATTGAGCAGAATACAAATCCAGGGCACATGTGAGCAACAGATCAAAATTCCATACACTAGCTAATAGTCACAATAGGTAATGCCACCAAATACTTACCTCGGTGCGTACAATCTTTTAATCCAAGGTCACCCAACAGTTCCACATTTTAAGATCTTGCGCACCTAACACATATATGTACCAAATCAGAATTTATGACATAATTTTCCTATACGTTACATAGTTTTCCCCTTGTCCTAAATCCTAATTCTACAATCGGTTTCCAAGTTCATATACTAAACACATTTTCTGTCATAGTGTTAATTTACCAATTGTCCTTAATTGACAAAGTCCAAGTTACTTACACATGCATGTAAGTTCGGTTTCTTGTCCATGGATTAAGTGCTATACATTTAACATTTACATAACCTTGTTTACAATAACTAGGGTGTGCTAGTGAGGCATACAACATGTTGTTTACATATACCTAAGCACATGCAAAGGCTATTTTGTTTTTCTAACTCAAAGGCAGTCCCACAAATTCCATAGAGAGCCATTTCCAAGCTCCCAAATTGCGTTCCTTTGTGCTCACAAGCATCATAGGCTACGGTTTCCCTGCTGAACCGAGAAGGGAAGACAAAAGCTAACAACATAAAACCTCCTATGCTACATGCAACAACCGAAACAGAGAAAAAAGAGAGGCTAGAGGTTTGATATTTTACCTCCTAAAGCGCACCGAAATGCTCACAACTTGTCCAAGGCATCAACCGAAAGAGAAACAGTACCCTCCCCCTCCTCCTATGCAAGAACTCGAGCTACCAATATGCATGCAAGGGAAATCTCCATCAACATGGAACGGTTACCAGCGAATACAGAGTATAAAGAACACCTCATGCTCTTGTTTGATAAGGTCTAGACGAACCAAGGAAGGGAAGAGGATGACAAAATTTCAGTTTCTTATTAATGCTCATACAGGCCGAATAGATGAGATTTAAGGGCTTAAGGTTCAGTTTACATCTACTTACATGCAGCCCAAAACTTCTCTCCAAATAGTTGCAGAGAATAACCTCCACTCCATGAGTATCACCTTCACTCTCATAGACTCCAAAGGGGGTCGGTTGCAGCTGCATGCAAGGGGAGGTGATTTACAAAAAGAGCTGGACCAAGTGCATGAAGTGTGGACCTCACTCAGGATCGGTCCCAGTAGGAATGACTAAGGATCGAAGGAGTCACTTCATCTCCTTCAAGTTGTGCGTCGGCTGAACCAGAGAGGAAGTAAAAGATGGGTTTACGTTGTCATCTCCTTGGTTGTACATCTACGCCCGAGCAAAACTGGCACATTTCATTCCATGTCATAAATCCAATGATGCATCACATATCTCTGACTTGTTTTTCAAAGAAATTATAAGATTGCATGGTATTCCCAAAAGTATTGTTTCTGATCGAGATTCAAAGTTCGTAAGTTATTTTTGGAAAATTTTGTGGGTTAAACTAGGAACAAAACTTTTATTTTCTATTACTTATCATGCACAAACGATGGGCAAACAAAGGAGGTTAATAGGACCTTATCTGCATTGTTGCGTCCTTTGATTCAAAAGAATTTGAATTCATGGGAAGAATGTTTGCCACATGCTGAATTTGCATATAATAGAACAGTCCATTCAACACCTAAGTTTTCACCATTTGAAATTATGTATAGGTTTAATTCATTATCTCCTTTGGGTTTAACTCCTTTAATAGTAAGTGAACATGTTAACTATAACATGTCGCATATTTAATTATTATATTAAATGCTAAATTGAGGGTTTAATTAGTGAAAATCCTGAGATTTGGGGCCAAAATACCCATCAGGGGCAAAATGATAAATTGCCAACTGTGTAACCTGGACAGTGAAATGATAAATTGGAGCTTAAATTGAGGGAAATAATACTGGAAATGGATTGAGTACGAAATTTGGAGTTCGTAGGTATGTTTTGAGAAATTTTGATGAATAGTGATTTTTACCAGATAAAATACTGCGGTGTAATTTTACTGGTAAACGTGAAAAATGAAGTTTTGCTATAGGAAATAAAAATATGCGGAGTTGGGATAAAATTAATGAATTATAAATTTAGTGATGATTGGTGGGTTAAATGAGTAAGTTTAAGTGAGTTAAGCGACAAGTGGGACCCACCTCCCACTTAAATGAGAGAACAAGACACATGTGAAATTGTTTTTTAAGCACACTCTGTCTCCTCTCTTCTTCTCCCTCACACAACCCTCCACCATTCTTAGGGCATTTGGAGCTTCTCCAATTCCACTTTAAGTTAGATCCATTTTTAGGAGAAACTACGAACTACAAACTTGTTCCCCTTGAGATTGTGAGTCTGTTTCATGTTGAGCGCATCTTGCGGGGTGCATTGTGAGAAGAGTTCTTCCTCCTTCAGCATTTCGAATTTGTTGAGTAGATAAGTAACTTTGGAGCTCTTTTGGGTTGATTAATTGGTTGGAAACCTATCCTAGGATCATTTGAAGACCATTGGTGGTAAGTTCCTACACTCTCATTGAGTTTTCATAGAAATCATAAAATGGATGTGTCTGATTATGTGTTGATGAGTTGAGATAGTTAAAAGCATTAAATGGTATGTCTCCTTTGGAATTCAATGCTTAGAATGATGTATAATGATGATTGAACCAATAAATTTTATAGTGATATGTAAATTTTAACTTAGTGAAATTTATGGTTGGAAATTGTTGAAAATTATGGTTGAAGTCATTAATATGGTGGATGGACCTTATGTGTAGTTGTTGGGGAATTTAATACGGATGTTGGATGTAACACCCTCCCTTGTATGCATCCAAGAGAGTGGTTTACTAAGCGGAATTAGAGTTTGTTCGACGTCATTTTAACTACTGAAAAATCATTTTGATGTTGCTAATTAAAAATTATAATTGAAATCGGTTTCCTTACAAAAATCAGTGTACTTTCAAAATTTCTTAACTTGCAGAAAATATTAATTTTCTGGCAGACGTTGCTATCTTGAAAAATTCGTATCAAATCAAGTTCAACGATTTAAAAAAATATTCCACATGATATAGGAAGAGCACGTCAGGGGCTTCGCGTGCATATAAAATAATAGTAAATCGGAGTTCGTTTTCCCCTCGTAACATGACTCGCAAAGTGCTCGCAAAAACTGTTTAAAAATCAGCACTTAATAAAACACCGGAAATTATTTTCGCAAAACCTTTCTAGAATTCGTTTCCAAAATACTTGCTAATCATAAAAGTCTTAAAACAGCAATAGAATCATCATTCAACAGTAATCCAAACTCCTCAAATTAATACAGTCATCCATCAAATAAAAACAGCCACAACAAATGTCCAAACAGCAGCACATAACAACAAATATCTATATAATCATGTCTTCATATGCTCTTCCGTCCTCCTGCCATTTTATAAAAATAGCAGCCCCAAAGGAGTGAGAAAAATCCCATTAGTGTGGCAACAAAACCAATATTGCAACAGTACTAACTAGATACAGGATCACAAAACAGCCGCATCATCTAGTGAAATCTGGCAAATACTAAGCTTTATCATATTGCATATATAACACCAAAAATACTAATCAAGATGCGTATATAACGCCAAAAGTGTACGTTTACAGCACTGTCGTGCCCGTACACACAGTGGAGGTCCCTGAATGGCTCCTCAAGAGGGTTCCAACTGTAACCTAAGCAAACTGAACCAAGTGTCCCATACCCTGGTATCGTCGGGATGCCTATATGATGCGTGCTCAAACGTATGCTTACTTTTCATAATTATTTCCAGAATTTAGCATGAAATTTATGCATGTATGCTATGTCATGGTTTGCACACAAACAGCAAAATTCATGATATGCGTATGCATGACTAGATATTATTCAAGATAACATATATCTCATGGATTTTCCATATCAATATGCCGAATCATAATTAATCCTCAAAACATATATCCAGCATTTTATACCATGAGCAGAATCCAAATAACATATACAAAAATTCCAAACCGAAACACAAGAGAGCAACGTTCACAATCCATGCACTAGCTAGCAGTCACAGAAGGTAATGCCACCAGACACTTACCTCACACGCCACCAATTTAATTACCAGGCAGCAGCTAAACTGATCCAAAGTCTCACAAAGTCTGCGCACCTATAGGTATATACAAACGCAATCCAATCAGAATACGTTCTAAGCTTTTCCTTATAAATTACCAATGAGTTTCCAAGCTTAAGGGTTCACGCACCCATTCGGCCACCATGGTCATTTTGCCAAAGATAATCTGATTTCAATTTATTCTTTACCAAAGTTTTACAGCAAGGATTCTTAAGTTTCCTAAACAAGGCAGAATCAGTTTTTGACCCAAAGATTACGCAAGATTTAATTCATTTAATTTCTACCTTACTACTCATAAAATGCGCACAAGATAACTATTTAGCATGCTGACTATCTAATTTAAAAGGAGTCATATAGCACATCAAGGCTTACTAAAATAGAATCAGTTTTAACACATAGGGCTCATGACAATTCATTCAAATTTATAGCTCAACAAGACTAAAGGGCGTGAAGGAGGACCTAAACTCATACTGCATTTTAATTTAAATAAGGCTTAGCTCACAATAAAATTTACCAAGGCAGAACCAACTTTATCTACACAAAATACCAAGGATGATTTATTCCGAAAACTTCTAGTTCATGCATGGTGCGCTACAAAAATGGGGTCTAGGCATACAATCCTCTTTATTTAAATTCTTAGCAACTTTAGATACACTAACTTAGCCCCTAATTTTATTAAAAGAGCATTTTAAGGTTCATTTTCTTTTATGTTTTCACACTAGAGTCCAAGGACACAAGATGGCAGAATCGATAAGGGAATAAAATAAAAGCAAACTACATCCTAAGCATGCTTCTCGGTTTAAACAGAGGAGGAAGAAGAGGGAAGAAAGGGGAAGAAAGAAATTGGATTTAAGACTTGGTAATTCCTCATCATAACCGGTCCATGGGCGAAGAATAGGGAGATAAATAGATACCTCACCTCCTTGATGTTGATGAACGACTGAACAATAGGAGAGAAATGGAGAATGACTTAAGTTGCAATCCCTTGACTCCTTGGTACACGGCTGGATTGATAAGGGAGGAAAAAGATATGCTTAAGTGTTTAGTTTTCATCTTGGTGCTCACGGTTTGTGTGAGAAATGACTGGTTAAGTTCAGTACCAAAAAAAGGAGAATGGTTCAGTTTCGTTGCTCTCCAAAACGCATAGGGAAACGACTAAAGGGATATCTGTTTTCTTGGTCTTTCCTATACAAAGACAATTGAGTCCTAGGTCAGCAAGGTGCAGGGCCGAACATGGAGAGGGGATCAAAGGACCCTATGAGGGTGTACATGGCTCACATGCAGGAAGTGTACGGCTAGGTGGCGCACATGCAAGGGATTTGAGAGGATTTTGGTTGGCACTTGGCTAACATGCATAGGCTGATTACATGATAACTAAAATCATGATTTACTTGACCCTTAACCCATTCATGCGCATAAGTAAGAGGGTAAAAAGGGTGCAGATTTTTGGCCAATGGGATTACATGCATTCTGGCCATTTTACTTTCATTTGGTAAAACTTAACAAGGCTGATTTGGGTTATGCAAAGTCACAAGCAAAAACAGAATTTCTATTTACCCTATCCTCCCATGCGCATAACTAGGGACAACAAGGAAAATGAGCTTGCCATGTGGAGCTCCTACCCTAATAGAGGACAGCCATGTAATGTTTCTTAGGATGATGTGATATAGAATTAGGGAGATAGGCTGAAACATTTCCCTTCTTAATGCCCTTGGGCCATCAGCCACTCTAACCTAGGGCCCAAAGTATGTAAGTCCAATTGCTTTGTCATTTTATGACCAGCCCATAAGTTCCACGTCTTTTAAATAATTTTAATTCCTTATATATGTTACTATTAAATTACTCTTATATATTTTAACTAAAATTCCACATGTCCAAAATAAATTCTCACCTATTCTTATAATTCAATAATTCCCTAACTCAATATTAATTCCATACTAATAGCTATATAATCCGAAATCAAAGCATGTAATGCACATAGCTCGAATTTAACATAATATCCATAATCCTCATAGAAATTTATATATTTTTTCTAATTATATGGGATGTTACACTCTCCCCACCTTATTTTGAAGTTTGTCCCCAAACTTCGTCCTACTTTCCTAAAGGCTACTTAAGTCAAGTGTCTAACACTAACTCGTTCATACACTAAGTCGTTCATATACTATGTTATGTTGCATCCAACTATGCATCCACAAGTCACCGTATATCAATCCGGTTACTACCACAGATTGCACCTTTGAAATAGAGTATGACAATAAGCATGTGACTCCTCAAAATCCCTATATCAACACTCACTCTTGATGTCACACCATACTACTACTCAATGATCAAGAATTTAAATGTTTTCATATAACGATGTGGTTAGCAAGTCCATGGCCTACATAAGAAGATTCTTTGGAAAGTAGGGTTCCATATACAAAGAAAAGTACTACCTCACTTAATAACATCACACTACTAAGAATATTCCATGTTACATCACAGGCAGAATTTTATACTTATTAACCTTCAAGAAGTCAAGCGAGTAAGACAGTACACATCACAATCCAAATTTCAATTGAGAGGAATCTTCATAGAATCCCAAAACTTCTATCCTATTATTCACACATATCATGTTAAGTGGTACCTCTCATACAGTTCATCAAAACACCCACATGAGGAAACTTCCTCGAGTTTTCTGATGTCCTAGGTACCTCAGATGTAATTGACTCCACTGATCAGAGGATCCATTAACCATGATATGAACTTTTCAATCATTGACACGTATTGCAATCTTGAGACAACTATCAAACATGACCCATCAAAACAGACCAGGCTTTCATGGTTCAAGTTCACAATAATTTCATTCAAGGTTCCTAGTTGTAATTGAATTGCTATTTATAATGACAGGCCACAAACACAGCACAAAAGAGACAACTCTAATGATACTATCTGTGAGATTTCCTCATAGAATCTCTTTGTGGGTCTGTTCAGTGCGAGCTATACTCTTATAGGTCCACCCACAACTTTAGCTAAGACATCTCCATATCTGCAGCACATTAGGTCTTTACCTTGTATCCATATACAAGTAGATAAGTCATGTTAGTCTTACCCGAGATCACTGATCCCCATTCTCAGTGTCTCTAGACTAGGAACATAAAATTAGGAATAAACGTTCGGTATCCTTGAATCCTCATGATCGTGATCTCATCATGTAATAGCCCGTTACGTACCGGTATTGTTAACATTGATTATGATATTAAGCGCAGTTACAATCACAGTAATTGAGTTAATTAAATTACGGGAAACTTTTTTCTTTTTACACTTTCCTTTTAGTAAACAATAACCTTTTCCGTAATCAATTAAAACAACACTATAATTGTAAATGCAATTCGCGGAATCATTCGGTTTACTAACATCACTAATCCTTCTTTTTATTCAACTCATTTAAACTCATCATATTACTTTCACATCTTACCATGTTATAGTCCCTTACGTTAGCTACGCGTGGTTTCAAACCACGCACCATTTGGAGTTCTACACACTAAGTTAAGCCCCTTTCTTTTAGTCTAGAAAACATGAATTTTCAAAATTTACACTATGGTAATCGATTACCACCAGTTACCAAAATGAGGCAGTAGCCAATTTTCAATCCCCTGTTCTCTGGTAATCGATTACCAAGCTTGGGTAATCGATTACTCCACTTGGTAATCGATTACCAAGCCTCTGGTAATCGATTACCAGGCAGACAGTAGCATTAATTTCGTCCCCTGTTGCATGGTAATCGATTACCATGCTTGGGTAATCGATTACTATGTAGTAAAAATGATAGATTACAGCTTTTTCAGTTCAAAAAGAGTTGTGTAATCCATTCCTAACACCTTAATACTCCACACAAACCTTACACATACCCTAATGTAGGCTCTAGGCCCTTCCATCATGCATTTTCATTAAAGAATGCATCAAGTACAAAGTCTTTAAGTTCATGGCCATTTTACAACAAGAATGGACCATTTACAACATAATGTGACAAGGCCTCAAATACAAGAAATGTGGCAATGGACAAGTCCCATGCTCACTCAAAATATACAGTTTATCCAAGGCATGAATATACAGTAATAAACAAGACTTAGAAAGTAATCATGAACACTACAAAAGCATGGAAATCACATCATGCAATATGTTCATGACCTAAGTCTCAAAATACTAAATGGCATGCTATGTGCACTCCAAAGTCTCCTCCAAAATGTCATGCAAGCTCACAGCACCACATGCATCCGCTGTCCACCAAGAGGGCTTCTTGCCCGAAGCTCCTCCCGGCTCATAATGCCCTGAAATGTGGTCCCCCAAACACGGGGTGAGATATACAAATATATCTCAGTAAACCAATGGAGCTAGAGGCTTTCTCCACCCCATGGCTCACTCAATGTGCAAATATAACATCATATAATATGCATGACATACAATATTACCAACAACTGGAGACAAACCGAGAACATCCACAATTGGATTTACGTTCAAGGACTCCATCATATAACTCCCGAGACCTTCCTGGCGCCTCTCCCATGGTTGAGAAGACTCCATGGCAAAACCCAACTGGAACTCCTCATGAGCCCTATCCAGCGGAAGTCCCACGTTTGGATCATCCTGGTGTCGCTCCCAGAGTCGACCCCACGGCAAAACCCAACTGAAATCCCTAGCGGAATATCCAGCGGATGTCCAAACCAACACACGTCAACTGGCCAGTGACCAAACAATTTCACACAATACAAGCAATATGGCATGAAAGCACATAATCACACAATGCTATAACCACATAATCCAACCACAACCTTCCACTAGGTGTGGTGGAGCACACAAGGGATTAAATCCCAGTTCCAAGGGTTTACCTCAACACTAACAGTTCCGTTCCACACGTACGCTCCAAATCAATCCTTCACAATCACGTCCGTGTGAGGCACCCTACAATGATCAACATCATGATCAACAATTTTCCAAATTACACAAAACCTCAAATTTCATGAAATTTCCCAAATTTTTCCTAAGTTAAAAATCTCACTTTTTCACCAAAATTTATCATAGCATTTCTAGCTGACAAGCATCATTCTAAGGCATTTTCATCTAATAGCATTTTTTCATTTGGGCTCTCTATCATCACACATCTAAGATTAAAGACTTAGTGCATAAATTTCTAGATCTACAAAATCAACCATAAAGATACCACAAATATACTCACAATCTATGGTAGACACACCACCAAGGCTTCACTAAGCAAGGAAGATCAAAAACCCTTCAAAAACACCAAGAACCTCCAAAGTTCGGATCTGTGTTTGTCCAAAAACGCAGCAAAGAGATGATTTCAAGGCTTGAGAGTATCACCGATGGCTTTAGAAGGTTGTTTACAATAGATTTCAACACCAAAACCAAGAGATTTGGTGGAGAATAGCTCCAAAGGTGAAGAGGAAGAGAAATGGTGGGTTTGTGAAATGGGGAAGGGAAAGCTACGGGGAAAGAAAGAAAAAGAAGAAGGAAGGCGTGGGGGAAAGTGTGGGGGCCAAGTGGATTTTGGTCCCGCGGGTCCCACACGCGATTTAACTTTAATCCCGACACTATTTCTGATCATACATTCTTAATCTACATATTTTTCTGGTCCATGACATATTTTTATTTCCTAAAAATATTGATAAAAATTTCACACTTATCGGTACACTCATACTGCAGTATTTTACACTTAAAAATCACTATTCATCAATTTTTCACAAATTTGCCTACTCACCCAATTTTCCGCCCTGATTCCATTTCCAGCATTATTTTTGTCATATGAAATCTCTAACTTAATTTTTATGCCTCAGAATACATGGCTGATCAATTACCATTTTGCCATTTTTGCCCATTTTGGCCATAATTCTCGGATTTTCACTAATCCATCAATTTTAATTTTACATTATAGTTCAAAATACACATTTAACTTTATGAGGTGTTATACATCATAGATACTCAAGAGATACCTGTTCTATTCCAAGGGTTTATCCAGTTTGTTCATAAAATATTAACAATAATATCGAGACATAATATGAAACAGGATAAAGAGTGCTTATTATTTATTTGCGAAAAAAAGGTCTATATAACACCTCGGAAAATTAAATGTGAATTTATGTGATAAAATATGGGTTTAAGAGGGAAGGATTAGTGAAAATCAGAGAATTATGGCCAAAATGGGCAAAAAGGGCAAAATGGTAATTTGCCAAGAACGTAAACCGAGGCATGAAAAATGGAGTTAGAGATTTAATATGACAAAAATAATGCTGGAAATGGAATCAGGACGGAAAATTGAGTGAATAGGCAAATTTGGGAAAAATTGATGAATAGTGATTTTTAAGTGTTAAATACTGCGGTACGAGTGTACCGACAAGTGTGAAATTTTTATGAGTATTTTGAGGAAAGAAAAATATGTCATGGACTGGAAAAATATGTAGATTAAGAATATATTATCAGAATTTTTATCGGAATTAAAGTTAGATCGCGTGTGGGACCCGTGTGACCGAAGTCACTTAGCCCCCCACACCTTTTTCTCCTTTTCTTTCCTTCTTCTTCCTCTTGTTTCCCGTGGAGTTCCTCTTTCTCAACCAAAACACACCCATTCTTCACATTCTTGCCATTTCTTCAATTCTTCACCAAATCACTTGATTTTGGTGTTGAAATCTATTGTAAACAACCTTCTAAAGCCATTGGTGGTACTCTTAAGCCATGAAACCACCTCCATTGCTACGTTTTGGGACTGTACAGATCCGAACCATGTTGGGTTCTTGGAGTTTTTGAGAGTTTTGGATCTCCTTTGGATAGATGGAGCCTTGGTGGTGTTCACACACTTGATGGTGAGTATATTTGTGGTACTTTTGTGGTTGATTTTGTAGATCTAGAAATTATGCTTTGAATCTTTGATTCTAGATGTGTGATGATAAAGAGCCCAAATGGAAAAATGCTATTAGATGAAAATGCTTTAGAATGATGCATGAAAGCTAGAAATGCTATGATAAATTTTGGTGAAAAAGTTGGATTTTAACTTAGGAAAATTTGTGAAGATTTCATGAAAATTGGTATGTGGTGTAATTGGATAATTGAATGATGGACCATTGGAATAGATTGATAATATGATTATAAGATTAGTGTGTGTGTTAAAATGGAATTGAAAACCTTGTAGAATGAACCTTTGAGGAATTCGAACCATAGAGGGGTTTGGAGGAAAAACGATGTAAAAATGGTGTAGTTGAGATTGGATGATATAAAATGATGTTTAAATGGATGATGGTAAAGTGTGATATAGTGGAATGATAAGAAAGAATGTGTGATTCATGATATAATTGGTAATTTGATCTATAAAAGAGATTGAAGTAAAATGAATGATTATTTGAGATTTAATGTTTGATTTGGAAATGGATTGATAATCATGTTGTGGATTATCTAGGTTGCCTCTTTTGGACGCTTTGGAAGCGGGTAAGCTTGGAGCTTACGTTTGGAGCATTGGCTCGGTATTGAGGTAACCTTTGGAACTGGGGTTTAGCCCTTGTGTGCTCCACCACACCTAGTGGATGGTTGTGGTTGGATTATGTGGTTATGACATTGCGTGATTGTGTGCTTGTATGCATATTGCTTGGATTTTTGTGAAAATTGTTTGGTCACTGGCCAGTTGACGTGTGTTGGTTTGGACATCCGCTGGGTTCATCCTACGGGAGAATGCCAGTTGGAGATGCCATGGTGTTGACTCTGGGAGCGACATCAGGATGATCCAAGCGGGGGACGTCCGCCGGATAGGGCTCATGAGGAGTTCCGGTTGGGTATTGCCATGGAGTCTTCTCAACCATGGGAGAGGCGCCAGGACTGTCTCGGGAGTTATATGATGGAGTCCTTGAACATGAATCCATGAGTGGATGTTCTCGGGTTGTCTCCAGTTGGTGGGTGATATTGCATTGCTTGCATATTGTATGATGTTATATTTGCACATTGAGTGAGCCATGGGGTGGAGAAACCTCCAGGGCCCTTGGTTTACTGAGATATATTTATATATCTCACCCCGTGTTTTGGGGCATCATTTCAGGTTAGGTTGAGCCTGGAAGAGTGGAGCATGAGGTGCATATTGGGGGCACCATGTGATGAGCATTGGATGGGGACATATATTGCATACGTTTTATGCTTTAGAATTAGATCATGAACTTATGCATGTTGAAAATGCCATGCTTTGTATGTTCATGAATACATGTTAGATTCTTCAATATGATGTATATGTATAACCTTAGAATCTATTGTATATTTGAGTGAGCATGGGACTTGTCCATTGCCACATTCATTGTATTTGAAGCCTTGGCAAGAATTGTTGTAAAATGGTCCATAATTGTTGTAAAATGGCCATTGGATTAAAGACTTGTAAATGATGTTTTAATGAATGGAAATGCATGTTTGAGGGGCCTAATGCCTAAATTAGAGTATGTTTAAGTGTTGTGTTGAGTACTAAGATGTTAGGGATGGATTACACAACCCTTCTTGGGCTTAAAATGCTGTAATCTGTCACTTTTACTGCATAGTAATCGATTACCCAAGCATGGTAATCGATTACCATGCAACAGGGGACGAAAAATTGGCTACTGTCTTCACTGGTAATCGATTACTGGCCTTTGGTAATCGATTACCATGTGAGGTAATCGATTACCCAAAGTTGGTAATCGATTACCAGAACAGAGGATTGAGAAAATTGGCTACTGCCTCATTTTTGACAGGTGGTAATCGATTACCACCCACTGGTAATCGATTACCACAGTGTAATTTTCGAAAATTCAGGTTTTTCTAGACTAAAAGAAAGGGGCTTAACTTGATGGGTAGAACTCCAAATGGCACGTGGTTTGAAACCACGCGTAGATAACGTAAAGGAATATAACTTGGTAAAATGAGAGACTAAGATGGTGAGTTTAAATGAATTGAATAAAAACAAGGGTTTATGATGTTAGTAAAATGTATGATTCCGCAAATTACATTTACAATTATAGTGTGGTTTTAATTGATTACGGAAAATGTATTGATGTAAGAAAAGGAATATGTTAAAAGAAAAATTTGCCCGTAATTTAATTAACCCAGTCACTGTGATTGTAACTGCGCTTAATATCATAATCAATGTTAACAATACCGGTGTACAACGGGCTGTTACATTTTATGGTATCAGAGCAGTTTCTTTAGGGAACTCTGATGATTGTGTAATTGAGGTGAGTGCTGTATAGTTGTACGTAGACACTTATTGACTGCTACGCATGTGATTCCTTAGTTTGGGCCTGATCAACCCATTTCTTCGTGTTCAGTGTGTGGTCAGTATAAGATGCCTTCGTGACAACCCTGGAGCACCAATGCCAGTCTTTAGGCTAAGGTGGTGGGTGCCGTGTTGACTGCTCCACGGATGGATATGTTAGTAAGTCAATTTGGTGTCATTGAGGACCTAGTGAGAATAAATTGTGATACTGTCATTGAGGACTTAGTGAGAATAAATTGAGATAAGATGTTTTAACCACTTTGGGTAGAATGCTACTATAGTTGAATGTGTGATTTTATGGTGAGTAAGTATGATTGAATTGAGTAGATATTATGGTGATGATGTTGGTAAGTCTTCCCTAAATGTTTGGGAAGTCAGAAAAATTGAGGATATGTGAAATTAGTGCTATAACCTTGATATGGTAGGGGATTGGAACCCCGATGAATTTGTGAAAATTTGAATAGGAGTGCTTGTATGTAATATTGGATACTTAGGGTAAAATAATAAGGTTATAAGACCCTTGATGAGGGCATGTACATGGATGACTTAATATGCTGGGATGTAGAAGTAAATTGAAATTTCAAATTTGGATTGAGGATTGTGAGTAACTTAAAAGAACTATAGAAATGATGTGTGGGATGATTAGATGTTGAAATTGGGACTTTAGTCCATGATGATGTAATGATTGGTTAGGTGTAAGTGAGAATATCATATGTATAGAAAGTAAAATATAAGAAGTTGAGGAAATTGCCATGTATGGTATTGGATGAATTTGATTGAAGGTGTGTGAGTCCATAAATTAAGGATGGTTGGACTTGACAAATGTGAGGTGAGAAAGTATAACTGAGTGAGGTGTAGTAATGGTACTAGTATGCTTCCATAATGTTGGGTAGCATTAAAAGGTTAATGATGTGGCCTAACTTTGTGTGGATAATAATCCTGTGATGGCTGAACGCCAATATATATAAATGTGTATATCTATATGTTTTGTGAAGGCCGGGATGCCTAAATTTATATGTGTGTTGTAATGAACTAGAAGAATTATTTTTGGTAAAAGAACAATGATGAAATGGAAATTCCCTATGATGGGAAATGTGAAGAGATTGTCTCTTTGGAGTGTCATTGGATGCTCATTGTGGTATGGGATTCATGATGGAGTCCCGGTGTGCAAGCTATACCATGGCACACATGTTGATAAATGATGTGACAATTACAATTGTCCTGGGTTTCCCTTTGTGGATTGGATCCTAGGAGGAGTTGCTCTTGGAAGTCCCAGGCGAGCGCTGCTCGAAGTTGGAATTTATCTGGTGGTCCTGATGCGCAGAATGCATGGACTGTTAAATGAGGGCACTCTTGGTGTCATAGTGCAATATTGAGAGAAAAGTGATGTTATGTTAATGAAGTGGATTTTCTACAGTGTTGAGCATGGTTGCTACGAGTCATGATGGACAATGGATTAGGACTGTACCGAACATGGGTACTGTTATGAATTGAAAGTTTTGTGTCAAAATATGAGAAAGATGTTGGAATCATGTGAGGATAATTATGCTATGGACTAAGACTAATTACTAGTCAAGTGAAATGAGTATATTGTTGAGAAAAGAACCATATTGGAAAGGTATAGTGGATGGTGCAAAAGTAGGATATATCTAGTATACCATTAGGTATCTATATAGGACTCTGTTTTCCGTTATATACGGATTTGATGTGAATGTGTTTATCTGTGTGGCTATCTCCGTATAGATTATGTTCCCGGAGATTATTATTATTATTTTGTATAAGTAAAGTGGTGCGATGTAGTAACTTGTGTTGGTGGGGACTGTTAGTGCAGCCGTTGGCATGTTACCTCTTCTTGCGTGAATTATAAGTACAGATTCTCTGATTGGTGGGGGCATTGCACCTGGGGCCCTTAGGACAGCAAGAGCTCGAGGGGTTAAACCTAAGGATGTTCTTACCCATTGCATTAGAGGATTGTATCTTGTGAGGAACGCAAGAGGTGAAATTTTGGATAATATAAGTGAACAATAATATGCCTAATATGATGAAATGTGTGAGATGCCATGAGATGGCAGTTTGAATTATGAAGTTGAGCACTCGGAGATGTGCATGTGTGTATACCAAGTGTGGTAATATGGAGTTATGGTTTTACGAAAGTTGTGAAATGAATTATTGGGTTATCACCCTATGTGAAGGGAATGGAAAATTGATTAGTGATGATGGATTGAGTCAAAGTTGTATGGAAGGGCTTGTGATGGTGAGATGTTAAGCTAAGTTGGTGGCCAAAGTGGCCAATGATTTTAATAAGTGATTAAATGTGATGTGGTCAAGTAAGAGGGTGTGATACTAGATATTAAATCGAGTGGTATTTGGTGAAATGAAAGGTTGATATCCTTACCCTGATGGTCGAGTTACTGATGGAGTTGTATAGATGCAAATGATTGTGAGTGATGTGTTGAAAATACACAATGTTAAGGTTGTTCTTGGCTAGGTTCCAAGATATATGATTGAGAGTGCTAGTGGTACTTTGAATAGTCCGAGAGATTTGCGTAATCGTCAATATGAAATGATGAAAGTAATGACAAGAATGGATTTAGTTCCTTGTGGCATGATAAATAGGCCTTGAAAATCCCTATGTGATGGGACAGATATGAGAGAGAGATGATATGTGACCTTGGAGTGATACATACTGGTTGAATGAAATGATAATGAAGGTGAGGTGTATTGAATGAAATGATAATGATGAAGGTGAGAGGTATAAAATGAAATACATGTGGAATTGATAACATGAGTATGGAACGGTAATTAAAGAAAATTGTTAATGGAAATCTTGGGCATGTTGCCTTTAATGGGAGAAATCAGTGATGAATTATGTGTTAAGTTTGGAGATGATTAGTTGAAATTGTAAGTATGATCTAGTGTATGAAAGTTAATGAGTGAATTCGTGATTGAAAGCGTTGAAATGACTGATGTGAGGTATGAATTGTAATGTGTGGTCCATTGGGGACCAGATAAAGGTCTTGAGAGAGAGATTCACCATTGTGTTTTGGTGAAGTTGGTGAACTTGTAAGGATGGATTGACAGTTGAGCACAAAGATGGTGCTTGTTAAAGATAAAGTGCTGAGGTGAAATTGTACGCTGTAGGTTGAGAACATGAGAAAAGAAAAATGTGGATATACGAGTTGTGGCTAGGTGCCAAAAATGGGGATTTGTCCCTCAGAAAATAAAAGTATAGTGAGCGTGAACCGGATGATTACTCGGTGAGTTGCACTGAGAGGCTGTGAGATTCCATAATAGTGTTTAATGTGGAATAAGAAATGTGAAAAAGATTGATGACAAGAGTTGGTACTCCGTAGAAATAAAATTCAAAGAAGGATAATTGTGGCTGTATTGTGTCAGAAAGTAATAGTTGCCTCTGTGGCACAGATTGAATAGGATGTAGCATAACCCTATGGGTATATTGGTTGATATGTTAATTTGGAAGGAAAACCTGCCAAGAGAAATTATGGGCTATATGTGCTAGGTAGCCGGACTTGTGAAATGAAACTGAAAAGAAATTGAAAGAAATTGGCTTTGTAAAGCAGAGAAAGTGCACAACTGTGTGGTGCGCTCCGGTTGTTCACATGTGGTGTCACCGGTTGAGATTGAGATTGGGAAGGACTTGAGGTCTCCCATTGGGCCTTTGAAAGGCAAGGTCTTTGTGAAATGGGGCTGAAAAGCCAAAAGATAGAAATGTAAACAATTATTTTGGTGTCCGCGCACTGATGGAGCTTCTTGGGTACGGGGGACTGAGATTCTCTGGCTGTATCCCGAGTTAGCTTATGTGCATAGTTGATTTTGCGGACAAAATTCCTAAAAGGTGGGGTGAATATAACACCTCGGAAAATTAAATGTGAATTTATGTGATAAAATATGGGTTTAAGAGGGAAGGATTAGTGAAAATCAGAGAATTATGGCCAAAATGGGCAAAAAGGGCAAAATGGTAATTTGCCAAGAACGTAAACCGAGGCATGAAAAATGGAGTTAGAGATTTAATATGACAAAAATAATGCTGGAAATGGAATCAGGACGGAAAATTGAGTGAATAGGCAAATTTGGGAAAAATTGATGAATAGTGGTTTTTAAGTGTTAAATACTGCGGTACGAGTGTACCGACAAGTGTGAAATTTTTATGAGTATTTTGAGGAAAGAAAAATATGTCATGGACTGGAAAAATATGTAGATTAAGAATATATGATCAGAATTTTTATCGGAATTAAAGTTAGATCGCTTGTGGGACCCGTGTGACCGAAGTCACTTAGCCCCCCACACCTTTTTCTCCTTTTCTTTCCTTCTTCTTCCTCTTGTTTCCCGTGGAGTTCCTCTTTCTCAACCAAAACACACCCATTCTTCACATTCTTGCCATTTCTTCAATTCTTCACCAAATCACTTGATTTTGGTGTTGAAATCTATTGTAAACAACCTTCTAAAGCCATTGGTGGTACTCTTAAGCCATGAAACCACCTCCATTGCTACGTTTTGGGACTGTACAGATCCGAACTGTAACGCCCTCCCTTGTATGCATCCAAGAGAGTCGTTCGCTAAGCGGAATTAGAGTCGTTAACGTCACATGAGCTAACAAAGAATCTCATAGCAGTATGCAAATCCGTAAGGCGTTTCTACAATTCTTATCACTTATGTTTGGACGATAAAAAATATTTCAAGTGATTTAGAAAGAGCACGTTTGGGGCTTCGCGTGCATATAGAATAATAGTAAATCCGAGTTCGTTTGCTCATAAAAACACTACCCGTAAGGTGCACTGTAAAAATTTCAGCACTTAAATTCTTTTCACAAAGGTTTTCCAAAATAGCCGCTGTTCATAAAAGTTCAAGCTAACATAGAGATGATAAAGACTACAGTCATCCAAGAGTACCAAAACATTAATCATTACAGTCATCCAATTAAACAAACAGCAACAGTGATAATCCACGCATCAGCAATCACCAGCAAAACATCACTCCTTCAATTGCTTTTACGTCCTCCTGCCATTTTGGAAAAACAGCAGCCCCGAAGGGGTGAGAATAATCCCAGTAGTGTGGCAACAAAACCAGTAATATAACAGTATTAACTAGGCACAAAATCATAAACAGTCACTTCAACATATCCTTGTTCCTTTTCCTTTTTCCTTTTCATCATATTCATATATATACAGCGCATATAACGCCTTTCCTTTTCATCATATTCATATATTGCGTATATAACGCCTTTCCTTTGCGCTTTTAGCACCGTCGTGCGCGCACTTCACAGTGGAATCAAATATACCCTTGGCACCTGAGCTCCATGTGGATTCCATCTGTGGGCCTATGCGGACTGATGCCAAGTGTCCCATACCCCGGTACCTTGGGGATGCCTATATGATGCTTGCTCAAACACATGGTCCTGTACATAACTATTCTAAAACAAGGCCTATATGATCATGATATATGCATGTCATGCTATGCTTTCACACACAAAGCGTAAAAATGCGGTATGATGTAAGGTGCATGCTTATATACCTTTCATATAGCCATCACGGCACATATACTTTTCATATGCGTTATGCTGCCTCATAACGTCTTTACCTCATAATCATATAGCCATCACGGCACATTTTTGGCAGTTTCCTTTCATCATAATGGAACATAATACTTTTACGGAATATGGAGCATCATGTCACAATTTTATACCAGTAGTCAATAGTCACATTAGGTAATATCGCCTGACACTTACCTTGTGTGCCTTAAACAATACCAAACCGCAGCGAAGTATCTCACTTCTTATGCACACCTAAATCAATTACAACCAATCATTTACAGTGGCGATTTACAGCAGAAACAGTGAGCATACAGCAGCATTTTACAGTGGAAAACAGTGAGCATACAGCAGCGTTTTACAGTGGAAAAACAGTGAGCATACAACAGTGTTTTACAGTGGAAAACAGTGAGCATACAGCAGCGTTTTACAGTGGAAAAACAGTGAGCATACAGCAGTGTTTTACAGCAGAGAAACAGTGACGTTTGTTCTTAAAACAGTGAGCAGAAACAGTGACTTTTTCCTTAAAAACAGTGGACAGAAACAGTGATGTTTTACTCAAAAACAGTGGACAGAAACAGTGACGTTTTACAGCAGAAAAACAGTAGCACCTTACAGCAGAAACAGTGACCATTTTAAAACAGAAACAGTGACATTTTGGACCTCAAGACAGTGGCAGAACAGTGGCTTTAGACAGTGGCAGAAACAGTGGTATTTGAATGTTAAAACAGTGACATTGTCAATGGCATTTGAACCTCAAAACAGTGGCATAAATAGTGTTATTTGTGCATCAAAACAGTGGCATGAATGGTTGCATTTGAACATGAAACAGTGACATAGGTAGAGGTATTTGCACATCAAAACAGTGGCATAAAGAGAGATTTTTGAACATTAAGACAGTGGCATAAATGGTGATTAAAACAGTGGCATAAATCATGATTTTTGGTCATTGAAACAGTGGCATGAATGATACATTTGAACATCCAAAACAGTGATATAAATCATGATTTTTAGACATTAAAACAGTGAGCATTTTAGGCAGAAACAGTGGCACATAATGGACTAAAACAGTGAGTGTTTTTATGCAGAAACAGTGGCACATAATGGACTAAAACAGTGAGTGTTTTTATGCAGAAACAGTGGCACATAATGGACTAAAACAGTGAGTGTTTTTATGCAGAAACAGTGGCACATGATGGACTAAAACAGTGAGTGTTTTTATGCAGAAACAGTGGCACATGATGGACTAAAACAGTGAGTGTTTTTATGCAGAAACAGTGGCATGTGATGCACTAAAACAGTGAGCATTTTATACAAAACAGTGGCATCAAAATGGTGAGCTTGTCAACCCAAAACAGTGGCATATGCATCCTCAAAACAGTGGTAGATTCATCCAAAACAGTGGCATTAAAGGGGTGATCTTGTGAAACCGAAACAGTGAGAATTTTATCCTCAAAACAGTGGCACATTCATAGGGAAACAGTGGCATATTTCTCTTCAAAACAGAGGCATATTCTTAAGCATAACCATGAGACTTTCATTCTATAACTCAAGCATACAAGTCATCATAAAATAGCTCCATCCTTATACTTTAACCATACTCATTCAAGAATCCAAAACAACACATATTCAAGGGAACATTCAAGAACACACATTATTACACACCATGAAAGAGGTCTAAGTTCAAGGCTTACCTCTTGTTGCACACACTCCTTGCTCACACACCACACCTTCCTAGTTCTTCCAACAACAAGTCCATACTTCCTAGGAGATGATCTATGCGCATTCAAGGGTGAGGAGGACAACTTTGGACAGCTCCCAAGGTGAGTACCAAGGCTGGACAGTGAGGGGAGAAGAAGAAGAAGAGCTTGCACTTGCTTGGTGTAGGTCACGGTTTTGGAGAGGTGAGGGAAGGTGAGTTAGCAAAGTCTTCTTGCTCCAAGGATGCTTGTAGGTTCGGCTAGGAGAGTGAGGGAATGAGGGAGGAACTTGGCTGCACTTGTGCAAGGTGAAGAAGGCCTCTTGTGCGCACAATTAAAGGGAGAGGAGAGGAGGTTGCAATGATGGTCATCATGGTAAAAATCTGGTTTCTTGTGCAGGTGGGACTGCACTCTTGGCTTGAACAAGCAAGAGTTTGCTTCTTGGTTACTCTTTGTACATGCAAGGATGTGGAGAGGAGAGGTTCAGATCTGATTGTGCTACCAAGTCAGAACTTTTTTAACACAAACAAACTAGCCATGCGCACAAGAAGGAGTGGAAGGGAGGTGTCATCATGAGCACATGTAAGAGGGTTCACTAAGTCCACAAGCAAGACAGCTTTGTGGCAGCCAAGAAATCTGATTTAATGCAGTCCTTGTGCGCCTAAGATGATGAAGATGCAGCCCCAAAATCCTTCTTTGGTTGTATGTGGAAGCAAGGACAGATTTGGCTCATGATGGACTGCCAAAAGCATGCAAAAATCTGCACATTTCAGCCTCATGATGGAAGGTGTAAGGTGGTTCTCCAAGTCAACACTCAAGGGCAGATTTGTGTCATAAAAATCTGATCCAAGCCCTCTTCATGTGCGCCAAAATGAAGAAGTATGCAGCCTAAAATCATGCTAAAGAGTACATGTGTCTTCCATGCAATGAAGTTGAAGTCAAAAGTGCACAAACTATGGTGTGAGGTGGCGGTTATGCATGAGGAAAAATGACAGATTTTTCTAAGTCCTAGTCACCCTCTTTTGCGCATGAAATAGGTGGGAAAGAATACATCTAGTCAAGTGGGAATTCCTTGCTACACAAGACAACCTTGTTGGACAAGGCTTAGGGAATTATGTGTGGATTTAATTTGGGCTGAACATGATTGATCCAAGAATCCTCTTTGGGCCATTGGCCTACACCTACAATGGATCCAATAAGACAAGTCTAAGGGTGGCAAGTCCACACACACTAGCCCACTCCCAAAGTCCAATAAACACTAAAGCCTTCTAACACACACTCACATTACTCATATGATTTTAATAAATTTCACATGCCTACATATGTATCCTCCTATGATTTAATTTAAATACTTAACTTAGTCTCATCCAAGGATAAGGATCAAAAATTCGCAAGCCATCACACATACCCCAAAAATCCGAATTCCACATATGTATCTACATCATCATACACTTATGTATTTTACTATTTATGTGGGATGTTACACTCTCCCCACCAAATAGGAATTTTGTCCGCAAAATAAACTTACTTAAGAGCTAAACAGTTCCGGATAGCGTTTCTGAATGTCGTCCTCACGCTCCCAAGTGGCTTCAACTGCCGATCTATTGTTCCACAATACTTTCACCAAAGGAATCTCTTTAGAACGGAGTCGCTTGACGGATCTTTCAAGAATTTGGATCGGTTGTACTTGATACGTCAGATTTTCCTTTAGTTCCACTTCTTCCGGCTGTAACACGTGAGACGGATCAGAGAGATACCTCCGTGGCTGTGACACATGAAATACATTGTGAATTCCTGACAGATTGGGTGGTAAAGCCAACCGGTGTACAGACTCTACAATCCGGTCCATAATCAGATACGGTCCCAAGTACCGTGGACTTAACTTATTTACTCCCATTCTCCTTCTGAGTCCCGATGTAGGTGTGATTCTCAAAAATACAAGGTCTCCGACTTCGAAAGATAGAGGCTTATGACGCTTGTCGTAGTAACTCTTCTGTCTGGCCTGAGCCCGCTGCATATTTTCCCGAATCTTCTTTACTTGTTCGGAAGTTTCTTGAATTAAGTCAGGTCCTAACATACTTCGCTCACCCACTTCAGTCCAACATAAAGGTGATCTGCATTTTCTCCCATACAAAGCTTCGTACGGTGCCATTTGAATACTGGAATGGTAACTGTGGTTGTAAGCAAATTCAATCAAAGAAAGATAATTATCCCAGCTGCCTCCTAACTCCAGAACACACGCTCGTAACACGTCCTCTAATGCTTGAATGGTGCGTTCCGTCCGTCCATCGGTCTGCGGATGGTAAGCAGTACTCAACCTCAAATGGGTCCCTAATGCTCTTTGAAAAGATTCCCAGAACTTAGATGTAAACTTGGGGATCACGATCACTGACAATACTCGTAGGAACTCCGTGCAGCTTCACAATCTCCTGCAGGTAAATTCTGGCAAGCCTCTCTGTATTATACGTGGTTCTAACACGCAAGAAATGAGCTGACTTCGTTAAACGATCGACAATCACCCAGATAGCATCATATCCTTCTCGCGTCCGAGGAAGTCCAACTACAAAATCCAACGCAATACTGTCCCACTTCCATTCGGGTATCTCCAAGGGTTGAAGGAGTCCTGACGGTTTCTGATGTTCGTACTACACCTTCTGACAAGTTAAGCATCGAGATACATACTCAGCAACCAAAACGAGGTCTTCAAATCATGGTACATCTTCGTGGATCCATGATGAACTGCATACTTACCCTTGTGGGCCTCCTGCAAAACTTCTTGCTTCAACTCTTCATTCGGCACAACTAACCGACCTTGAAATCTCCAACTATCATTCTCATCTTTTACAACATCTTGGTTGCCAACCAATTCGCGGACTAACTCTTCATCTTTCTGAGCTTCCTTAATTCTACTTATCAATTCATTCTCCACCTTTATATTCCCCAATCTTATGCTATTCCCTCTCTCGTCTATCGATAAGTTCAAGTCTCGAAAGGCCTCAAACAATTTCAATTCTTCCATCATCAGAGTTGCAGTGTGCAGTGTCTTCCTACTCATGGCGTCAGCTACCACGTTTGCCTTTCCTGGGTGGTATTTAAGTTCAAAATCGTAGTCCTTCAGAAATTCCATCCACCGTCGTTGCCGCATATTAAGCTCCTTCTGGTCGAACAAATACTTTAAACTATTATGATCGCTGAACACGTCAAACTGCGAACCATACAAGTGGTGCCTCCAGATTTTGAGTGCGAACACTATAGCTGCTAACTCCAAATCGTGTGTAGGATAATTTTCTTCGTGAGGCTTAAGTTGTCGAGATGCGTAAGCTACCGCCATACGATTCTGCATCAACACGCATCCAAGTCCTTTCAGCGACGCATCGCAGTATACTTCGAACTTTCGGGTAGGATCCGGAATCGTGAGTACGGGAGCACTCGTTAATCTGCTCTTCAGTTCCATGAAACATTTTTCACAAACTTCAGTCCACTCAAAAGGCTTGTCCTTCCGAGTGAGACGGGTAAGAGGTTGCACTATCTGAGAGAAATTCTGGATAAACCTTCGATAATATCCCGCAAGACCTAAGAAACTTCTTACTTCAGTGACCGTCTTGGGTCGTTCCCAATTCATGACAGCTACAACTTTGCTGGGGTCCACCGCGATACCTTCTGATGAAATGACATGGCCCAGAAACTGGACCTCTTAAGCCAGAACTCGCACTTCGACCATTTCGCGTACAACTGCTTCTCTTTCAATATTTGCAAGACGATCCTCAAATGTTCCGCATGCAACTCTTCATTAGCTGAGTAAATCAGGATGTCGTCGATAAATACAATAACAAACTGATCAAGGAACGGGCGGAAGATGCGGTTCATGTAATCCATGAATACCGCTGGAGCATTTGTAAGTCCGAATGGGATCACCTGATATTCGTAGTGCCCATAACGAGTCCTAAAAGCGGTTTTTTGGAATATCCTCCGGTTTGACCCGGATCTGATGGTATCCCGATCGTAAATCTATCTTGGAAAAGACTCTGGCTCCTCTCAGCTGGTCCATCAAATCGTCGATCCTCGGTGGCGGATACTTATTCTTCACCGTTACTTTGTTCAGCTGGCGGTAATCTACACACAGACGTAAACTTCCATCCTTCTTCTTAATCAAGATGGCTGGAGCACCCCATGGAGGAGTACTCGGTCTAATAAATTCCTTTGCCAAAAGCTCTTCTATCTGCTTCTTTAACTCGCGACGTTCCAAAGGCGCCATACGATACGGAGCAATGGAGATTGGTCCAACTCCAGGAACAAATTCGATAGAAAATTCTATTTCCCTATGAGGAGGCAATCGAGGTATTTCATCCGGGAATACCTCCTCGAATTCCCTAACTACAGGTACATTCTGAATTTGATTGTCAACCGAGGTTTCAGCCTCGATCGACAAGAGATACCCTGCTGCTCCCTTGCGGAGCTCTTTTCTAACTTGCAATAAAGAAATGAGAGAGAAAGGTTGAGAATTACCATCTTTCGCATCCAGTGCGAACACCCGTGCTTGCGTAGGCTGTGGATTAGCGTTCTGGGGCATTCGTAAGCGAAATGTCCTTGCTGGCCACATCTGAAACATGCATTGTTGTTCTTGCGACAAACTCCAAAGTGATTCTTTCCACATGTAGCACAAACAGTCGCACCCTGCCGTCCAGTTGACGATTGACCAACAGTATTGCTTCTCTTAAAATTTTCAGGCCGCGCCTGCAACTGCGTACCTCTGCCTCGACCCCTACCAGGTGTCGTACTGAAGAACCTGCCTGAGTGATAGCAGTTCCGTGTGCTTCATTCTTCTCATTGCTTTAGGAAAATACTTATCCAAAAATACTTGTCTGAATACGGCCCACGTCAGTTCAACGTCCTGAGCTCTCAGCAGAGCTCTCGTACCAGTCCACCAATGGTAGTGATAAGATCCCCTTCCGCATCGCCAGACCTTCCCCGAGTTGAACCGCGACCACCTGCCATGATTCTGCACTCACAATATCCTGAGATGAGTTGATCAGGCTCACCGCAAGTTATTCATGGCAGCAGTTCCAAGTAGGTACTCGGGTTCAATTCGGACAAGTTAACTATGCATCCGAGTCTTATCACAGAACGGTCTAAACAATCTAACTACCCTAGCTAATATATATTTAAGCTATAGCACATATAGACAGTCAATCAGCAGATAAACACAATCAACAATCAATTCAATCAATCACAAGCAAATCCATGGACCAAACTGCTCTGATACCAATTAGTGTAACGCCCTCCCTTGTATGCATCCAAGAGAGTCGTTCGCTAAGCGGAATTAGAGTCGTTAACGTCACATGAGCTAACAAAGAATCTCATAGCAGTATGCAAATCCGTAAGGCGTTTCTACAATTCTTATCACTTATGTTTGGACGATAAAAAATATTTCAAGTGATTTAGAAAGAGCACGTTTGGGGCTTCGCGTGCATATAGAATAATAGTAAATCCGAGTTCGTTTGCTCATAAAAACACTACCCGTAAGGTGCACTGTAAAAATTTCAGCACTTAAATTCTTTTCACAAAGGTTTTCCAAAATAGCCGCTGTTCATAAAAGTTCAAGCTAACATAGAGATGATAAAGACTACAGTCATCCAAGAGTACCAAAACATTAATCATTACAGTCATCCAATTAAACAAACAGCAACAGTGATAATCCACGCATCAGCAATCAACAGCAAAACATCACTCCTTCAATTGCTTTTACGTCCTCCTGCCATTTTGGAAAAATAGCAGCCCCGAAGGGGTGAGAATAATCCCAGTAGTGTGGCAACAAAACCAGTAATATAACAGTATTAACTAGGCACAAAATCATAAACAGTCACTTCAACATATCCTTGTTCCTTTTCCTTTTTCCTTTTCATCATATTCATATATAATACAGCGCATATAACGCCTTTCCTTTTCATCATATTCATATATTGCGTATATAACGCCTTTCCTTTGCGCTTTTAGCACCGTCGTGCGCGCACTTCACAGTGGAATCAAATATACCCTTGGCACCTGAGCTCCATGTGGATTCCATCTGTGGGCCTATGCGGACTGATGCCAAGTGTCCCATACCCCGGTACCTTGGGGATGCCTATATGATGCTTGCTCAAACACATGGTCCTGTACATAACTATTCTAAAACAAGGCCTATATGATCATGATATATGCATGTCATGCTATGCTTTCACACACAAAGCGTAAAAATGCGGTATGATGTAAGGTGCATGCTTATATACCTTTCATATAGCCATCACGGCACATATACTTTTCATATGCGTTATGCTGCCTCATAACGTCTTTACCTCATAATCATATAGCCATCACGGCACATTTTTGGCAGTTTCCTTTCATCATAATGGAACATAATACTTTTACGGAATATGGAGCATCATGTCACAATTTTATACCAGTAGTCAATAGTCACATTAGGTAATATCGCCTGACACTTACCTTGTGTGCCTTAAACAATACCAAACCGCAGCGAAGTATCTCACTTCTAATGCACACCTAAATCAATTACAACCAATCATTTACAGTGGCGATTTACAGCAGAAACAGTGAGCATACAGCAGCGTTTTACAGTGGAAAACAGTGTGCATACAACAGCGTTTTACAGTGGAAAAACAGTGAGCATACAACAGTGTTTTACAGTGGAAAACAGTGAGCATACAGCAGCGTTTTACAGTGGAAAAACAGTGAGCATACAGCAGTGGTTTACAGCAGAGAACAGTGACGTTTGTTCTTAAAACAGTGAGCAGAAACAGTGACTTTTTCCTTAAAAACAGTGGACAGAAACAGTGACGTTTTACTCAAAAACAGTGGACAGAAACAGTGACGTTTTACAGCAAAAAAACAGTAGCACCTTACAGCAGAAACAATGACCATTTTAAAACAGAAACAGTGACATTTTGGACCTCAAGACAGTGGCAGAACAGTGGCTTTAGACAGTGGCAGAAATAGTGGTATTTGAATGTTAAAACAGTGACATTGTCAATGGCATTTGAACCTCAAAACAGTGGCATAAATAGTGTTATTTGTGCATCAAAACAGTGGCATGAATGGTTGCATTTGAACATGAAACAGTGACATAGGTAGAGGTATTTGCACATCAAAACAGTGGCATAAAGAGAGATTTTTGAACATTAAGACAGTGGCATAAATGGTGATTAAAACAGTGGCATAAATCATGATTTTTGGTCATTGAAATAGTGGCATGAATGATACATTTGAACATCCAAAACAGTGATATAAATCATGATTTTTAGACATTAAAACAGTGAGCATTTTATGCAGAAACAGTGGCACATAATGGACTAAAACAGTGAGTGTTTTTATGCAGAAACAGTGGCACATAATGGACTAAAACAGTGAGTGTTTTTATGCAGAAACAATGGCACATGATGGACTAAAACAGTGAGTGTTTTTATGCAGAAACAGTGGCACATGATGGACTAAAACAGTGAGTGTTTTTATGCAGAAACAGTGGCACATGATGGACTAAAACAGTGAGTGTTTTTATGCAGAAACAGTGGCATGTGATGCACTAAAATAGTGAGGATTTTATACAAAACAGTGGCATCAAAATGGTGAGCTTGTCAACCCAAAACAGTGGCATATGCATCCTCAAAACAGTGGTAGATTCATCCAAAACAGTGGCATTAAAGGGGTGATCTTGTGAAACCGAAACAGTGAGCATTTTATCCTCAAAACAGTGGCACATTCATAGGGAAACAGTGGCATATTTCTCTTCAAAACAGAGGCATATTCTTAAGCATAACCATGAGACTTTCATTCTATAACTCAAGCATACAAGTCATCATAAAATAGCTCCATCCTTATACTTTAACCATACTCATTCAAGAATCCAAAACAACACATATTCAAGGGAACATTCAAGAACACACATTATTACACACCATGAAAGAGGTCTAAGTTCAAGGCTTACCTCTTGTTGCACACACTCCTTGCTCACACACCACACCTTCCTAGTTCTTCCAACAACAAGTCCATACTTCCTAGGAGATGATCTATGCGCATTCAAGGGTGAGGAGGACAACTTTGGACAGCTCCCAAGGTGAGTACCAAGGCTGGACAGTGAGGGGAGAAGAAGAAGAAGAGCTTGCACTTGCTTGGTGTAGGTCACGGTTTTGGAGAGGTGAGGGAAGGTGAGTTAGCAAAGTCTTCTTGCTCCAAGGATGCGTGTAGGTTCGGCTAGGAGAGTGAGGGAATGAGGGAGGAACTTGGCTGCACTTGTGCAAGGTGAAGAAGGCCTCTTGTGCGCACAATTAAAGGGAGAGGAGAGGAGGTTGCAATGATGGTCATCATGGTAAAAATCTAGTTTCTTGTGCAGGTGGGACTGCACTCTTGGCTTGAACAAGCAAGAGTTTGCTTCTTGGTTACTCTTTGTACATGCAAGGATGTGGAGAGGAGAGGTTCAGATCTGATTGTGCTACCAAGTCAGAACTTTTTTAACACAAACAAACCAGCCATGCGCACAAGAAGGAGTGGAAGGGAGGTGTCATCATGAGCACATGTAAGAGGGTTCACTAAGTCCACAAGCAAGACAGCTTTGTGGCAGCCAAGAAATCTGATTTAATGCAGTCCTTGTGCGCCTAAGATGATGAAGATGCAGCCCCAAAATCCTTCTTTGGTTGTATGTGGAAGCAAGGACAGATTTGGCTCATGATGGACTGCCAAAAGCATGCAAAAATCTGCACATTTCAGCCTCATGATGGAAGGTGTAAGGTGGTTCTCCAAGTCAACACTCAAGGGCAGATTTGTGTCATAAAAATCTGATCCAAGCCCTCTTCATGTGAGCCAAAATGAAGAAGTATGCAGCCTAAAATCATGCTAAAGAGTACATGTGTCTTCCATGCAATGAAGTTGAAGTCAAAAGTGCACAAACTATGGTGTGAGGTGGCGGTTATGCATGAGGAAAAATGACAGATTTTTCTAAGTCCTAGTCACCCTCTTTTGCGCATGAAATAGGTGGGAAAGAATACATCTAGTCAAGTGGGAATTCCTTGCTACACAAGACAACCTTGTTGGACAAGGCTTAGGGAATTATGTGTGGATTTAATTTGGGCTGAACATGATTGATCCAAGAATCCTCTTTGGGCCATTGGCCTACACCTACAATGGATCCAATAAGACAAGTCTAAGGGTGGCAAGTCCACACACACTAGCCCACTCCCAAAGTCCAATAAACACTAAAGCCTTCTAACACACACTCACATTACTCATATGATTTTAATAAATTTCACATGCCTACATATGTATCCTCCTATGATTTAATTTAAATACTTAACTTAGTCTCATCCAAGGATAAGGATCAAAAATTCGCAAGCCATCACACATACCCCAAAAATCCGAATTCCACATATGTATCTACATCATCATACACTTATGTATTTTACTATTTATGTGGGATGTTACACGAACCATGTTGGGTTCTTGGAGTTTTTGAGAGTTTTGGATCTCCTTTGGATAGATGGAGCCTTGGTGGTGTTCACACACTTGATGGTGAGTATATTTGTGGTACTTTTGTGGTTGATTTTGTAGATCTAGAAATTATGCTTTGAATCTTTGATTCTAGATGTGTGATGATAGAGAGCCCAAATGGAAAAATGCTATTAGATGAAAATGCCTTAGAATGATGCATGAAAGCTAGAAATGCTATGATAAATTTTGGTGAAAAAGTTGGATTTTAACTTAGGAAAATTTGTGAAGATTTCATGAAAATTGGTATGTGGTGTAATTGGATAATTGAATGATGGACCATTGGAATAGATTGATAATATGATTATAAGATTAGTGTGTGTGTTAAAATGGAATTGAAAACC
This sequence comes from Gastrolobium villosum, assembly GCA_032173675.1. Taxonomy (NCBI): domain Eukaryota; kingdom Viridiplantae; phylum Streptophyta; class Magnoliopsida; order Fabales; family Fabaceae; genus Gastrolobium; species Gastrolobium villosum. The sequence goes on from JAVKPL010003807.1 coordinate 181,113, forward strand.
TTGTAGAATGAACCTTTGAGGAATTCGAACCATAGAGGGGTTTGGAGGAAAAACGATGTAAAAATGGTGTAGTTGAGATTGGATGATATAAAATGATGTTTAAATGGATGATGGTAAAGTGTGATATAGTGGAATGATAAGAAAGAATGTGTGATTCATGATATAATTGGTAATTTGATCTATAAAAGAGATTGAAGTAAAATGAATGATTATTTGAGATTTAATGTTTGATTTGGAAATGGATTGATAATCATGTTGTGGATTATCTAGGTTGCCTCTTTTGGACGCTTTGGAAGCGGGTAAGCTTGGAGCTTATGTTTGGAGCATTGGCTCGGTATTGAGGTAACCTTTGGAACTGGGGTTTAGCCCTTGTGTGCTCCACCACACCTAGTGGATGGTTGTGGTTGGATTATGTGGTTATGACATTGTGTGATTGTGTGCTTGTATGCATATTGCTTGGATTTTTGTGAAAATTGTTTGGTCACTGGCCAGTTGACGTGTGTTGGTTTGGACATCCGCTGGGTTCATCCTACGGGAGAATGCCAGTTGGAGATGCCATGGTGTTGACTCTGGGAGCGACATCAGGATGATCCAAGCGGGGGACGTCCGCCGGATAGGGCTCATGAGGAGTTCCGGTTGGGTATTGCCATGGAGTCTTCTCAACCATTGGAGAGGCGCCAGGACTGTCTCGGGAGTTATATGATGTAGTCCTTGAACATGAATCCATGAGTGGATGTTCTCGGGTTGTCTCCAGTTGGTGGGTGATATTGCATTGCTTGCATATTGTATGATGTTATATTTGCACATTGAGTGAGCCATGGGGTGGAGAAACCTCCAGGGCCCTTGGTTTACTGAGATATATTTATATATCTCACCCCGTGTTTTGGGGCATCATTTCAGGTTAGGTTGAGCCTGGAAGAGTGGAGCATGAGGTGCATATTGGGGGCACCATGTGATGAGCATTGGATGGGGACATATATTGCATACGTTTTATGCTTTAGAATTAGATCATGAACTTATGCATGTTGAAAATGCCATGCTTTGTATGTTCATGAATACATGTTAGATTCTTCAATATGATGTATATGTATAACCTTAGAATCTATTGTATATTTGAGTGAGCATGGGACTTGTCCATTGCCACATTCATTGTATTTGAAGCCTTGGCAAGAATTGTTGTAAAATGGTCCATAATTGTTGTAAAATGGCCATTGGATTAAAGACTTGTAAATGATGTTTTAATGAATGGAAATGCATGTTTGAGGGGCCTAATGCCTAAATTAGAGTATGTTTAAGTGTTGTGTGGAGTACTAAGATGTTAGGGATGGATTACATAACCCTTCTTGGGCTTAAAATGCTGTAATCTGTCACTTTTACTGCATAGTAATCGATTACCCAAGCATGGTAATCGATTACCATGCAACAGGGGACGAAAAATTGGCTACTGTCTTCACTGGTAATCGATTACTGGCCTTTGGTAATCGATTACCATGTGAGGTAATCGATTACCCAAAGTTGGTAATCGATTACCAGAACAGAGGATTGAGAAAATTGGCTACTGCCTCATTTTTGACAGGTGGTAATCGATTACCACCCACTGGTAATCGATTACCACAGTGTAATTTTCGAAAATTCAGGTTTTTCTAGACTAAAAGAAAGGGGCTTAACTTGATGGGTAGAACTCCAAATGGCATGTGGTTTGAAACCACGCGTAGATAACGTAAAGGACTATAACTTGGTAAAATGAGAGACTAAGATGGTGAGTTTAAATGAATTGAATAAAAACAAGGGTTTATGATGTTAGTAAAATGTATGATTCCGCAAATTGCATTTACAATTATAGTGTGGTTTTAATTGATTACGGAAAATGTATTGATGTAAGAAAAGGAATATGTTAAAAGAAAAATTTGCCCGTAATTTAATTAACCCAGTCACTGTGATTGTAACTGCGCTTAATATCATAATCAATGTTAACAATACCGGTGTACAACGGGATGTTACAGTCTACATCTAATGTCCTTTATTTAATCATAATATTGTCTCTAGGACACCCATATACTAGCACTCACATGATAAAAATAACTCTGGAAATGGATTTAGAACAAAAAATTGAGTGGATAAGAAAGTTTCAGAAAAATCAGTGAATAGTGTTTTTACTGGGTAAAAATACCGCGGTACGATTGCACCGTAAAATGTGCCGATTGAGTTTTGAGCTCTAAGTTTTAAATATGAGTTATAAATGGTCTAAAGAAATAGGAAATATGATTTCTGATAAAATTTGATGGAACTGAGTAAGTTTGGGGAAGCGTGCCAACGGCGCACACAACATCTTAAAACTGCAATTTCTCTGAACGACCGAAAAACTCAGAATTCATCTGATCAAGTGTAGTTAAAGGAAAATGGTTAATGTTAAAAATTATAGTTTCTAAATAGGTTTTGAATTTATAGACGTTTAGTGAAAATTCAGATTAGTTTTAAATCGAGGAGGCGGTGGGACCGACCCCACTCAAATCCACTTAAGCCACCTAGGATTCACTATTCATCATCCACTTCCCTTCCATTTTACAGCAAAAACCCACGCCACACAACCCTCCATTACCCATTTTCTTCAAATTTCCATTTCACCATAACTTGATCATTTCTCCACCAAATCCATCAATTTTTGGCTTAAAACTTGATGGAAAACACCTTCTAAAGCCATTGGTAGTACTCTTAAGCTTTGAAACTGTCTCTTTGGGGAGATCGAGGCAAAAGTCAGTTACGAAAATTTGAGGAGAGTTGATATTCATGGAGTCATTTGGCCTTCCATTGCTTGGATAAGTCTTGGAGGAGTATCAAGCCTTGATTGTGAGTATGTTTTTACATCATTTCCATGGTTGATTTTGTAGATTATATTTATGAACCCTAGACCTTGAGTTGTTGATTTGTGATGTTAGAGAGCTCAAATGGAAAATGTGTATTAGATGACAATGTCTTAGAATGATGTGATAGAGCTAGAAATGCCATGAAAATTATTGGTGAAAAATATGATTTTGTAACTTAGAAAATTTTGATGTGTCAACTTTGAAATTTGAAAACGTGTTGGGATTGGATTGGTGAGTTGCTGTATGGTTGTATGTTGATGTAATGGAATTGTATGAGGTGTGGAGTGGTTAAAATTGAGTGAAAATCCTTTGGAAGTGCCTAGGTGACAATTCGGCCATGTAAGGAAATTTAGGGATTTGATGTTGTTGGCATGGCTTGGATGATGTATCATGTATTAAATGGTATTTAGATGGTTTGTGTGGTGGTTTAAAGGTTGGAGAGTCAATGAAAAATGATTGATGGTGTTGTAAGTCATAAAGGATCCTAGAGTGAAATATTAGGAAAAACATTGTCTAAAAGACGTAAAGTGAAAAACGACACTTGGTATGGCCTTTTGGCAACCTAAGGATGCATAATAAAATGAGAAAGAAAATTTAGAAAAATAAAATGTAAAATTACACTAGTTGGGCCGAACCTACAAGGGTGTAGGGGAGGTTTTGATGTTTTTCGTATTCTGATGGAATTGCCATGTACTGATGATTCGTACATGGTTGTTGTAGGTTGCCGTACGTTGAATTGAACCCCGAACCATGAGTCGGTGGATTGCCCTTGGTCCTGGACCAAGTGGGATTGAGGTAAGTGATTGGAACAATGCTTGTATAATTGTTAACTTGCATGTGTTAGTATGAGTTTTGAGTAATTGGAAATGTCCTCTGTGTACGCATTCTGTTGAGTAAAGAGCTCGGAGAGTGTATTTCTGTCGAGCTAAGTCAAGAGGCTTATTGAGGTAACCTCTTGGTACTGGGGCTTGTTCCCCTTGTGTGTTCCACCATACCCGTTGAGGGTGATGGTAGGAAGTGTATGTAAGTAATATAGAATAACATGAGCATGCATGTAGTATTTGTGAGGGTACATAGGATGTACCGAGTCTCTGGCCAGTAGACAGTTTTTGCCTTCGGGCGTTTTGGACTTCCACTGGATAGGTCTCCAAGAGGGTGTTCCAGTTGACCTAGGGCCGTGGTGTGTGATCCGGATAGGAGCACACTAGGAATGTCTCGGGTGTATTCGGATGGAAGGGGTACCTTGGCTGGATGTTCTAGGAACACGCCTTGGATGAGACCCATAGGCTTATATATGCCGAGGACGTTGCGTGGTATTGGTAGCTACCATTCCAGCTTAGTCGTATTTTGTATCCCGATATTCCCCAGTTTCTCTAAATCCATTGCTATATCCCATTTTGAAAGATGTTGTTTTATATTATTATATGCATCGAAGTGAGCCATTGGGCGGAGTATTCTCCAACACCTCTGGGTTACTGAGATATATTCATATATCTTACCCCGTCTTGGGGACTTTATTTCAGGAGGTAGCCGTGGCACAGGAGCGGCGGGCAAGAAGCCCGTAGGATGAGTCATTGGAGGATTTTATTATTTTGCATTTTGATGGCCATTGGGCCTAGTAGACTTAGGGCATGAACATTTCATATGTTGCTAGGATAAGATTTATGTCATATTTGTTCATGTCATTTTGCCTAAGTCTAGTTGTACATGTCATTTAAAGTTCATGTTTCAAGTTGTAATTTAAAGTCATGAAGTTGTAATATGTAATTATGATGTTGTAAATATTGTATTTGTACATTGTGTAAAGAGAAGCATGTGTAATATGATGGAAGCGCTTTAGGCCTATTTTAGTATTATGATTATGTGAATGCTTAGAAAATGCATGTAAATGGACTTTGATGATTGAAATGTATTAAGTATTAATCAAGTGAACAGTATGATATGAATCCTTGTGAGCTTCAGGACACCCCATAAGTTCAAAGATGTGTTCAACTATCTGTAACCATGTTGCTGCCATCTCAAGATTATCTCCTCCTTCAAAAGTAGGTGGCTGAAAATTTCGGAAGTCTTTCAACCTCCGCCTAGCAAGCTCCTGAGCATTATCTTGCATCTGGGGTTGGTTAAGATTTTGATTTCTATATTCCCTCCACTCTTGATTCATATTCTGAACAAAAGTGGCCAACCCTCCAATAGTAGTGATAAGATCATCAGGTGCATTACCAGTTCTTTCCTGAGTAGATCCCCGTTTACCTGCCATGTTTCTGCACTCACAATACCACGAAATGAGCTGATCAGACTCACCGCAATGTATGAATGATAGCAACTCCAAGTAGGTACTCGAGTTCTAATCAGAAAGGCTAACAATACATCTGTTCTCATCACTTATAATTCCAACATTTTAATTATACTAATCACCAAAACTCAAAAGAATAATTAAACACATGCCTATCACAATTCAAACAACCCAACAATTTAATAACACATTCTATCATACATCAGCCAGCAACAATTCAAATAATCACACACAATGATATGAACATCAAGAGAAGTGACCGGATTGGATCAACTAGAAATGGAATTTATACCCTAAATTCAGCCTCCAACGCGTCCCGGCTAAAAAATGATCATATCTCACGCTGCACAACTCGGAATTGAGTGATTCCAAAATGAGGTGAAAGAGCATGTTTCAAAACGCGAAATAGACCCAAGAATCACCGAAAACGGACAAGTGGGTCGCGAGATCTGATCTGAGGTAGGGTAAAAATGAAAATTGATGATGTAGGATTTAGCGTTGATTTTGTTGGAATTTTGGGAACGAGAAAAGAAAGAAATTAAAACAAGAAACAAGGGTAGGAAGGCGCCACAATTCAAGGATTGATAAGCCTATGAACGCCACAAGGATAAGAACCCTTGATAAGTTCAGAGATTCTCAAAAGAACCCAAGAGAACTAGTCTCATCAAAATAGGTTAACTTGATATTCAAAATATGATTACAAGAGTTGTATATCCTCCCTTGTTTATACTTGGAACATCCCCCCAAGAATAGGAAAAGACTAGCAAATGAAAAGACACTAATCATCCGAATAGGAAAAGACTAGCAAATGAAAAGACACGAATCATCACCACTAAGCATTTATTACATTGATGACATTAACTAAATTCTGATTGGGATATGGCTTGGACTTGATGTCTTCATGATTAGTCCACATTTGCAGAATTAGCCCACTAAGAGTTTCCGTAAACTTCTTGGCCCTTGACCTTGTGATTGGCCCATTTGGCAATTGCAATGGATCATTTGGCATTGTCTCCTTATTCATATCAGTGATGCCACCTCCTAAGTCTTCATCATTCCCTCCTTCTTGAGAAGAATTTGCCCTCAAATTGTAGTCCTCTTCTCCTACATCAAAAGGGGACAAATCAGCCACATTAAAAGTAGGACTTACACCATACTCACCAGGGAGGTCTATCTTTTAGGCATTATCATTAATTTTGGACAGGACTTGGAAAGGTCAATCTCCTCTTGGTTGAAGCTTAGATTTCCTTTGGGAAGGGAACCTCTCTTTTCGTAGATGAACCCAAACCCAATCACCTGGTTCAAACACAACCTTCTTCCTACCTTTATTAGCTTGTCTAGCATAGCTCTCCACCTTTTTTTCAATTTGTGTCTTTACCTTCTCATGTAATTTACGAACATATTCAGCCTTAGTCCTGCCATCAGTATGCTTTAAAACAGAGTTGTTAGGTAAAGGTAGCAAATCAAGATGAGTGAGAGGATTAAATCCATAAACAATTTCAAAAGGAGAATAACCAGTAGTGCTATGAACTACCCTATTATTTGCAAACTCAACATGGGGCAGACATTCTTCCTATGACTTAATTTTTTTTATTACAGCTCTTAAAAGAGAAGAAAGAGTTCTATTCACTACCTCAGTTTGCCCATCAGTTTGTGGATGGCAAGTAGTAGAAAAAAGAAGTTTAGTTCCGAGCTTACTCCATAAAGTCCTCCAAAAGTGACTTAAATTTTTTGAATCTCGATCAGAGACAATGCTTCTAGGAAGCCCATGGAGTCTTACCACATATTTGAAGAACAAGTCAGCAACGTGGCATGCATCATCAACCTTTTTGCATGGGATGAAATGCGCCATCTTAGAAAACCTGTCCACCACAATGAAAATAGAATCCTTGCCATTTCTAGACCGAGGTAGTCCTAACACAAAATCCATAGAGATATCAATCCAGGGGAAGTCAGGAATTGGCAAAGGAGTATACAGCCCATGCGGCAATACTTTAGATTTAGACTTCTTGCATACAATGCATCTTTCACACAGTTTTTGTATATCACATTTCATGTGTGGCCAGTAGAAATATTCATGCAACATGCCTAAAGTTTTTTGGACCCCAAAATGTCCCATTAATCCCCCCTCATGTGCCTCCCTCACAAGTAGCTCTCTAATGGAACTTTTAGGCACACACAATCTCTTCTCTTTAAACAAGTAATCATTATGCCTAAAGAAACCATTTTGGGCAGCATGCACACAAGATTTATAGATTTGTGAGAAGTCTGCATCATGCTCATACAATGCTTTAATATGCTCAAAGCCAACGAACTTAGTTTCAAGAGTAGAGAACAAAGCATACCTTCTTGAAAGTGCATCTGCTACCACATTGGACTTACCGTTTTTGTGCTTGATCATGTAGGGAAATTGCTCCAAGAACTCAACTCATTTGGCATGCTTTTTGTTAAGTTTGCCTTGCCCTTTTAAGTACTTTAAGGACTCATAGTAACTATGGATAACAAACTCTTTGGGCAAGAGATAGTGCTGCTATGTTTGCAAAGCTCTTACCAATGCATACAATTCTTTATCATATGTGGAATAATTAAGGACGGCCCCATTTAATTTTTCACTAAAATAAGCAATGGGATGTCCCTCTTGCATCAAAACTTCCCCTATCCCCACATTGGATGTATCACATTCAATCTCAAAAGATTTGGCAAAATTAGGCAATGCAAGAATAGGTGCATGGGTCAATTTCTCTTTGAGAGCAGCAAAAGCTTGCTCTTGTTTTTCGCCCCATGTAAAACCCACATGCCTTTTAATCACTTCATTCAAGGGTGCAGCCATTGTACTAAAATCTTTGACAAACCTCCTATAGAAACTGGCTAAGCCATGAAAGCTCCCTTACCTCACTTACATTCTTAGGAGTTGGCCACTCTTGAATAGCTTTCACCTTCTCTTGATCAACCTGCACTCCTTGTGAGCTAACAACAAAACCAAGAAAAAACTACATGTTCCATACATAACTCACATTTTTCCACATTAGCATGCAATTTTTCACGCCTTAGAGCTTCTAAAACACACCTCAAATACACAAGATGATCATCATAGGATTTACTATAAATCAGAATATCATCAAAATAAACTACAACAAATTTTCCTACAAATTCCCTTAACACATGATTCTTTAATCTCATGAAGGTACTAGGAGCATTGGTTAAACCAAAGGGCATAACTAACCATTCATACAACCCATATTTAGTTTTAAAAGCTAATTTCCATTCATCCCCTTCTCTAATCCGAATTTGATGATATCCACTTTTCAGATCAATTTTAGAGAAGAAACAAGCACCATGCAATTTATCCAATAAATCATCCAATCTAGGAATGTGATGTCTATACTTTACCATGATATTATTGATGGCTCTACAGTCAGTGCACATCCTCCAAGTCCCATCTTTCTTAGGCACTAGAAATGACTGGAACTGCACATGGACTTAAACTTTCTTGCACCCACCCCTTTTGCATCAAGTCTTCAACTTGCCTTTGAATCTCCTTGGTTTCTTGGGAGTTACTCCTATAAGCTGGCCTATTAGGTAATGAAGCTCCATGAATGAGATCAATTTGATGTTCTATGCCTCTTAGAGGGGGTAGTCCTTGAGGCACCTCTTTGGGAAAGACATCTTCAAATTCCTGCAACAAAGAAGAAACCTCATTTGGAAGAGAGTTAGTAGTACATGCATCTTTTAAATTACTCTCTTTACTCAAAAGTAAAAGCATTGGCTTTTGCAAATGCATAGCCTTTTTCACCACTTTTTCTTTTATAAACAGGTTCGGTGCATTCCTCTCCTTCTCTTGTTCTCTTCCACTCTCTTTTTCTCTTTTCTTTTCACTCACTTTTTCTTTTCTCTTTTGTTTTCTTTTATCTCTCATTTTTTATTGATCCACATTAACTTCTCTTGGAGTCAAAGGCGCAAGAGTTGTCTTACGTTCTTTATGTACAAATGAGAACTTATTGGTGTATCCATCATGTATAACTTTCTTATCATATTGCCAAGGTCTCCCAAGATGCAAATGACAAGCCTCCATGGGCACCACATCACACAAAACTGTATCATCATACTTCCCTTTGGAGGAATCCAACTCCACTTGCTTACTTACAGTCACTTCACCATTCTCAGTAAGCCATTGAAGCTTGTATGGCTGTGGGTGAGGTTTAGTCTCCAATCCTAATTTAGACACCATTCTAGCACTTGCAACATTGGTACAACTTCCCCCATCAATAATTAAAGAACATACCTTTCCTTGGATGAGGCATCTAGTATGGAAAATGTTCTCCCTTTGGCTCTCATCCACGTCTCTTGCTTGACTGCCCAACATCCTTCTCACCATAAACACATCTTCTTCCAGTATAGTTTCCTCTTCATACTCCTCTTCATCATTAGGCGGGGCAGAATCTGAAGAAGAGACGCTAATAATCTTTCCATCCTCATTAAGTAGCATAGTCTTCTTAGTTGGACACTCTGAAGCTATGTGACCTCTTCCAAGACACTTGAAGCATTTTATTTCACTACTCCTAGTCCTTTTAGGGACCTCATTGGACTTAGTTTGAGTCTTTTGAGGTGCAGCACTGGAATTGGTTGAGGAAGTACTTCCATCCTTCTTATGTCTTTCCTTCCAACTTGGAGAATTAAAATCAGAAGAGCTCCTTCTCATGACACTCTTTCTCTTGTGTTGCTGTTCTACCTTAGTAGCTTGATGCACTAAGTCCTCCAACTCCACATAATTTTGCAACTCCACAACATCCCTTGTATCACTATTCAGCCCCTGTAAGAAATGTGCTATAACACCTCATAAATTCAAATGTGAATTTATATGAAATAATGTGGGTTAAAAAGGAAGGATTAGTGAAAATCCTGAAATTAGGGTCAAAATGTGTACCAAAGGCAAAATGGTAATTTGCCAGAAACATAAACCGAGGCATGAAAAATGGAGTAGGAGAACTCAAATGATAAAAATAATGCCGGAAATGGATTCAGGACGAAAAATTGAGTGAATAGGCAAGTTTTGAAAATTTTGATGAATACTGATTTTTCCGATGTAAAAATACTGCGGATTGTACCGATAGGAGTGAAATTTTATGAGTATTTTGAGCAAATAAAAATATGTCATGAACCAGAAAAATATGTAGATTACTAATTTGTGATTGGAATCGGGTGAGGGATTAAAGTTAAATCACGTGTGGGACCCGCTCCCACCAAACCCACTTACTTTTCTTTCTCCCTCACACTCTCTTTTCTCTCTCCTTCTTTCTTCTTCTTTCTCCCTTCATGAACGCCACCATGGGAGGAATGGGCAAGAAACTTTCTTGCCCTTTTCCACACAATCTAGCCACCAAATCAATAAAGTTCCAACACCAAAGTTGTTTGTAGTGAGGTTGTGAGTATATTACCCTTCTTGAGAGAGTCATGAAAGTGAGAGTGTGTGATGAGATCATTTTTCCACCTTTTTATGCGAATTTGAGGATTTTGGGGAGCATTGGTGGTGCTTTGGCTTGGATGGACACTTGATCTTCAACCATTGGAGCCTTAGGAAGCTATTGGTTGTAAGTATTCTTAGTTTCATGGAGTTTATGTGAAAATCATAAAATGGGTTTTGTGTTGAAGTTGTGTCGGATGATTTGTGTAGTTAGAGAGCTCAAATGGAAAATGTGCATTAGATGATTATGTCTTAGAATGATGTATTTGAGCTAGAAATGCAATAAAAATTATTGGTGAAAAGTGCTCATAACTTAGGATTTTTGCATGATGCCTAAGATTTATGAAAAAATTGAATTGTGTAAGAGATGGATTGATAAGTAGTTGTATGATATGGTAATATGATTATATGATGATTATGATCTGAATTGGATTGGACACCCCTAGATTGATTGGCATGGAAATTGATTGAGGATCATGTTGTTGATCATATAGGTTACCTCTCTTGGACGCTATGGAAGCAGATTAAGCTTGGAGCTTACGTATGGAGCATTGGCTCGGAGTTAAGGTAAACCTTTGGAACTCGGGTTTAGTCCCTTGTGTGCTCCACCACGCCTAGTGGAAGGTTGTGGTTGGAATTTGTGTTGTTGAACATTGTATGAATATGTATGTTCATGCATTATTGCTTGATTGTGTGACATGCTTGGAGCATGTTGTGTGTGAATTGTTTGATCTCTGGCCAGTAGATGTGTGTTGGTTTGGACTTCCGCTGGATAATTCCGCTGGGGATTCCAGTCGGGTTTTGCCGTGGGGCTGACTCTGGGAGCGGTACTAGGATGATCCAAACGTGGGACTTCCGCTGGATAGGGCTCATGAGGAGTTCCAGTTGGGTTTTGCCATGGGGTCGTCTCAACCATGGGAGAGGCACCAAGAAGATTCCGGGAGTTATACGATGGGGTCCTTGAACGTAATCCAGCTGTGGATGTTCTTGGATTGTGCCCAGTTGTTGTGATATTGTATGTCATGCATGTCATACTTTGTTATATGTTGCACATTGAGTGAGCCATGGGGGTGGAGTGATCCTCTAGTACCCTTGGTTTACTGAGATATATTTGTATATCTCACCCCGCGTTTGGGGACATCATTTCAGGTTAGGCTGAGCCTGGAGGAGTGGAGTATGTGGTGCATATGGAGGGCATAGCATTTTAGAGGATTCAAATGGACACACCTAGATCAAGAACTTGTTGCATTGGATATTGCCATGCATTTGTATATTCATGAATTTATGAAAGTCATTCAAAAATTGAAGTATAATTGTACCTTTGACGTATATGTATCTTATGTGTGAGCATGGGATCTGTCCATAGCCACCTATGATGTATTGGAAGCATGTAAATGTAATGTAAAGAGGCTCTAAGCCTAATTCATGAATGAATTATTATGCTAGTTAACAAAAGCATGTAATGAAACCTTTGTAATTGAAACATAATGAATATCATATCTGTAAATGGACTGTGATGGGTTGTAAGTGCCCTAAGGAGTTGTTGGTCCTTGTGTGTGCCACCCATGTGATTTTACATAACCATATGTGTTTAGGTTATATTGAACAAGAATAGGGATCGTTGTAAAAACAAAGGGAATTCTGCACAATTTTCGGGAAATTGGCATGTTTTTAGTGAACTTTGGGAGAACGTATCCCCTCCACTGTGGTCCAATAGGGATGGGCTTTACACCATTTTGAAGGTGGTGTTACCCTCTATGTCGTGCCAAAATTTGGGGTTAATCGGAGTTAGAAATGGGGCAGTAGAAGGTCGGGAACTCAGGCCCCTGGAGTGGCTCCTGCACAAGTGCAGGATGCTGACGGAAAATTTGACAGTGTTGTGGCGCCATCTGGCGCCACTGTGGCGTCAACTGGTGCCATTGTTCTGTAAAAAAATGTGTTGTGGCGCAAACTGGCACCGCTGTCAGGAAAATATTACGTGGTTTTTTAAAAGACACATATCTTGAGCTACGGTGCTCAGAATTGAGCGCGGTTTGAACCCAAGTGAAGCTAAGGGAAAAATCTATAACATAATATGAGATAAGAAGTATTTGAGGGACAATAAATTGTTGGAGAAATCGAAATGGTTAGGGCCTTTATGGTTTTACAGAGAGAATGTATGTGATAAAGTAGTGATTAATTTAAAGGGTGTATGGGAACCCTGTGAGTCTAATAATAAGTAAAATAAATTATGTCAGTAGATGAAATAAGTCTTCCGCAATGTGTCACTGTTACGGTCACAGCTTTTAGTTATTACGCTTAAATGATTTTGAATGTTGCGTAATAAACGGAAAAAGTTTACCCACATTTTTTAAATGAACCGCTATGATTGTAAATGCGCTTAATATCATAATTAATGATAACAACACCGGTGAACAATGGGCTGTTACATTTTATGGTATCAGAGCAGTTTCGAAGGGAACTCTGATGATTGTGTGATTGTGGTGAGTGCTGTATAGTTGTACGTAGACTCTTATTGGTTACTGCACATATGATTCCTTAGTTTGGGCCTGATCAACCCATTTCTTCATGTCATATGTGTAGCCATTATAAGATGCCTTCGTGACAACCCTGGAGCACCAATGCCAATGCTTAGGCTGAGGTCGTGGTTGCAGTGTTTGTTGCTCCACAAACAAAGATGTTGTAAGTTAATTTGAGGAAGTTAAGGACTTAGTGAGAATAAATTGAGATAGTATGTTTAAATATTTTGGGTAGAATGCTACCATAGTTGAATGTGTGGTCTTATGGTTATTAAGTATGATTGAATCGAGTGGATATTGTGATGATGATGTTGGGAAGTCATCCCTAAATGTATGGGGAGTTAAAACAATTGAGTATATGTGGAAATAGTGGTATAACCTTGAAATGGTGGGGGATTTGGAACCCCGATTAATTTGTGAAATTTTGAATATGAGTGCTTATATGTAAGCTTGGATACCTTAGGGTTAAGTAAGAAGGTTATAAGACCCCGAGAAGGGCATACACTTGGATGAATTAAGATGTTTGGATGTATAAATAAAATGAATCTTCAAAATTTGAATTGAGGAATGGGAGGACCCTAAAATAACTATGAAATTGATGTGTTAGGTACTTCAATGTTGAAAAGTGGGACTGTAGTCCATGATGGTTTAATATTGGTTGAACTTGAGAGAAAATATAACTGAGTGTGGTGTAGTAATTGTACTAATATGCTTCCATAATGTTGTGTAGCATTGAAATGTTGATGATGTGGCCTAATTATATGTGGGTATTGATGTATAGGATGGTAATTAAGAATGGCTCCTTGATAAAGATTCAGGAGGTATATTACATAAGAGAGTTAACCCCTAATAGATGTTTCTTGGAAATTCCAAGGGTGAATACTGTGTTTTGAAAGGGCATAGATGTCTAAGGGATATTTGGAATAGACTATAATAATTCAAAATTGAATGATGGTCTATAAATGAATATAGAGTGTGATATAGAGTGGATAATGATCCTGTGATGGCTAAGTGCCAGTATATATATATATATATATATATATATATATATATATATATATATATATATATATATATATATATATATATATATATATATATGTTTTGTGTAGACCGGGGTGCCTATATGTATATCTGTTGTAATGAATTAGTAAACTCTTTGGTAAAAGAACAATGATGTAAGTGAGATCCCCTATGATGGGAAATGTTTGAAGAGATTGTCTCTTTGGAGTGTCATTGGACACTCAGTTTGGTATGGGATTCATGATGGAGTCCCGGTGTGCAAGTTATACCATGGCACACATGTTGTTAATAATGTGACAATTAAGATTATCCTGGGTTTCCCTTGTGGATTGAATCCTAAGAGGTGTTGCTCTTGGAAGTCCCAGCGAGCACCGCTCGAAGTTGAGAATTATCTGGTGGTCCTAATGCGCTGAATGCATGGACAGGTAAGTGAGGGAACTCTTGGTGTCATAGTGAGATATTGAGAGAAAAAGTGATGTTGTCTTAATGAAGTGGATCTTCTATAATGTTGAGCATAGTTGCTATGAGTCATGAAGGACAACGGATTAGAACTGTACCGAGCATGGGTACTATTAAGAATTGAAAAATATGTGCCAAAGTATGAGAAAGATGTTGGAATCATGTGAGGATGATTATGTTATGGATTAGGACTAATGACTAGTCAAGTTAAAGGAGTAGACTGTTCAAGGGAAAGAACCATATGTAGGATGTCATAGTGAATTATGTATAGGTAAGAAACAACTAGTATACCATTATGTATTTATATAAAACTCTTTTGCCGTTATATACGGATGTGATGTGAATATGTTTATCTCTGTGTGGCTTATATGCCCGGAGTGTATGGCTATCTCCGTATGGATTATGTTCCCGGAGATTATTATTATCTTTTATAAGTAATGTGGTGTGAGGTGGTACCTCGTGTTAGTGGGTCTGTTAGTACAGCCGAGGGCATGTTACATCTTCTTGCGTGAATTATAAGGACAGATTCTCTGATTGGTGGGTCATTGAACCTGGGGCCCTTAGGACAGCAAGAGCTCGAGGGGTTAAACCTAAGGATGTTTTTACTCATTGCATTAGAGGATTGTATCTTGTGAGGAACACATGAGGTGGATTTGGATATCTTTAAGTGGACAGTAATATGTCAAATAGGATGAAATATGTGAGGTGCCATGAGATGGTAGTTGAGTTATGATTTTGAGCACTCGGAGATGTGTATGTGCGTATACCAAGTGTGGTGGTATGGGTTTGGGTTTTACAAAAATTGTGAAGTGAATTGTGGGAGTCTCACCCTATGTGAAGGAAATGGGAAATTGATTAGTACTGATGGATTGAGTCAAGGTCTTCTGGGAAGGCTTGTGATGGCGAGATGTTAAGCGAAGATGGTGGCCAATGGATTTTCATAAGTGATTAATTGTGATGGATTCAAGTAATAAGGTGTGATACTAGCTGTTAAATAGAATGGTATTTGGTGAAATAAATGGTTGATATCTCTGCCCTGTGGTAGAGTTACTGATGTAGTAGTATATATGCAAATTATAGTGAGAGATGTGTTGGAAATATACAATGTTGATGTTGTTCTTAGCTAGGTACCAAGATATATGATTTGGTGTACTAGTAGTACTTTGAATAGTCCGAGAGACTTGTATGCCAGCCGATAGTGAATTATGAAAGTAATAACAGTGATGGAATTAGTTCCATATGGCATGATAAATAGGCTTTGAAAATCCCTATATGATAGGACAGGTATGAGAGAGGTATGATATGGTACCCTAGAATGATATGTACTGGTTGAATAAAATGATGATGAAGGTGATGTGTAAAGAATAAAACACATGTGAAATTGATAACATGAGTATGGAAATTTTAGGCATGCTGCCTTTAGTGTAAGAAATCAATGGTGAATTATATGTCAAGTTTTGAGATGACTAGGAGAAATTATAAGTATAATCTTATATACAGAAATTCATGAGTTTGTTGTGATTGAAGGCTTTGAAATGGCCAATGTGATTTAATTATGGTAATGTGTGGCCCACTAGGTACCAGTTAAATGTCTTGAGAAAGTGATTCGTCATTGTGTTTTGGTGAAAGTTGGTAAACCTGTAAGGTTAGATTCAAAAGTTGAGCACAAAGATGGTGCTTGTTTAAGATAAAGTGCAGAGGTGAAATTGCACGGTTAAGAAATGAGAAAAAAATTTTTGTATATACGACTTGTGGGTAAATGCCATGGGGATTATTCCCTCAGAAAAGAAAGTAAAGCATGAACTAGATGATTAGGATGAATTGTGCTGTTGAAATGCCATAATGGTGCTTTATGTAGAAAAAGAGATGTAAAAAAATTGATTGTTTAACAAAATAAAATCATGTGATGTGCTACCAAAAGGGATTTAATGACGAGAGTGCATATTTTGTAGAAAAAAAACTCAAATAAGGATGATTGTGGTTGTAATGTGCCAGAGATTGAGAATTGCCTGTGATGCACAAATTCAATTGGACCGGGTATTGTCGGCCAATTAATCGGATTAGTAAGATTGCCAAGAGAAATTATGGGCTATATGTGTAGGTAGGTACTTGTGAAAAGAAATTGGCTTGGTAAAGCAAGAAGTGCGCAACTGCGATGTGTGCTCTGGCTGTTCACATGTGGTGACACCGGATGATATTGAAATTGGGGAGGACTTGATGTCTCCCATTGGGCCTTTGAAAAGCTGGGCCATTGTGAAATGTGGCTGAAAAGCCAAAGAATTGTAATGAAAGTATTTTGTTAGAAGCCCGCACACCTGATGAAGCTACTTGGGGACAGGAGACTGAGATTCTACGGCTGTATCCTGAGTTAACATATGTGTATAGTTGATTTTGAGGACAAAATTCCAAAAAGATGTGGTGAATATAACACCTCGTAAATTCAAATGTGAATTTATATGAAATGATGTGTGTTAAAAGGGAAGGATTAGTGAAAATCCTGAAATTGGGGTCAAAATATGTACCAAGGGCAAAATGGCAATTTGCCAAAAACGTAAACCGAGGCAAATGATTAAAATAATGCTAGAAATGGATTCAGGAAGAAAAATTGAGTGAACAGGAAAGTTTTGAAAATTTTGATGAATAGTGATTTTTCCGGTGTAAAAATACTGCGGTATAATTGTACCGATAGGAGTGAAATATTTATGAGTATTTTGAGGAAATAAAAATATGTCATGAACCATAAAGGGCTCTAAGCCTAATTCATGAATGAATTATTATGCTAGTTAACAAAAGCATGTAATGAAACCTTTGTGATTGAAACATAATGAATATCATATCTGTAAATGGACTGTGATGGGTTGTAAATGCCCCAAGGCGTTGATGGTCCTTGTGTGTGCCACCCATGTGATTTTACATAACCATATGTGTTTAGGTTATATTGAACCAAAATAGGGATTGTTATAAAAACAAAGGGAATTCTGGCCAATTTTCGGGAAATTGGCATGTTTTTAGTGAACTTTGGGAGAACGTATATCCCTCCACTGTGGTCCAATAGGGATGGGCTTTACACCATTTTGAAGGTGGTGTTACCCTCTATGTCGTGTCAAAATTTGGGGTTAATCGGAGTTAGAAATGGGGCGGTAGAAGGTCGGGAACTCAGGCCCCTGGGGTGGCTCCTGCACAAGTGCAGGAGGCTGATGGAAAAATTTGACAGTGTTGTGGCGCCACCTGGCGCCACTGTGGCACCCACTGGCGCCATTGTTCTGTAAAAAATGAGTTGTGGCACAAACTGGCGCTACCCGGCGCCGCTGTCAGGAAAATATTACGTGGTATTTTAAAAATCACATATCTTGAGCTACGGTGCTCAGAATTGAGCGCGATTTGAACCCACGTGAAGCTAAGGGAAAAATCTATAACATAATAAGAGATAAGAATTATTTGAGGGACAATAAACTGTTGGAGAAACTGAAATGGTTAGGGCCTTTAGGGTTTTACAGAGAGATTGTATGTGATAAAGTGGTGATTAATTTAAGGGGTTTATGGGAACCCTGTGAGTCAAATAATAAGTGAAATCAATTATGTCAGTAGATGAAATAAGTCTTCCACAAGGTGTCACTGTTACGATCACAGCTTTTAGTTATTACGCTTAAACGGTTTTGAATGTTGCGTAATGAATGAAAAAAGTTTACCCGCATTTTATAAATGAACCGCTGTGATTGTAACTGCGCTTAATATCATAATTAATGATAACAACACCGGTGAACAACGGGCTGTTACATAAACCGGAGAAATCGGGATGACATTTACAGGGACTCGGGAATCTATGCATAGTAAAAGAGATCATTAGATGATCTGCCTTTAGAGTCAGTAAATTGAAGATTCTCTATTTCGAATAAAGCTTACCCTAAACCGTAGGGGTTGATACATTTCCTTACCCTAGGTTAATGGGAATATAACCGAGACGAATGGAAATACATACGGTAACCAAATATGTGCAATAGGATGATCAAGTCATTAATCTGACTAGTTCTGGGGCAACAAAGCATTGCTAGTGCTCTGTGTTGTCATTAATTGGGTTGTGGGCTTGTTGGGCCCAAGCCCAGTTATGTCAGAAGCTAAGTTGGACCTAATGGGTCACACATTAACACCTTGTAGTCATGATGAACTAGCTTTAAAGATATTGGGCCTAATAATGGTTGTTAGCCTAAGAAGCTGTTTGGAAGCCCACCTAAATGGGTGGGTGGTGCAGGGAGCTTAGTAATGGGCTTGGATAGTCCAAGCCATTACTAATTAATTTAATTAGTTAAATTAATAATCAAATATTTGGATTTCGAATTTTGAATTTGAAATTTGAATTTGGAATTTGAATTTTGAATTTTGAAATTCGAATTTTGAATTTGAAATTTGAAATTTGAAATTTGAATTCGGAAATTTGAATTTGGAATTGGAATTTTGAAATTCGAATTTTGAATTTGAAATTTGAAATTTTGAATTTTTGAATTTTGAATTTGAATGTTTGAACATTTGAATTCAAGTGTTTGAATTCTTTGAATTCAAGTGTTTGAATTCGAATTTAAATTGGCTTTGAAAAGTTATTTCATAACAAAAGGATAAGACAGGATCTTATTGGAGCATATTCCTTGGATCAAGAAGCATCTTTGGAGCACATCCTTGGGTTGTTTGGTGCGTAAATTTGAGTGATAAGGATGTCATCTTATCACTTAAAACAAAGCTCCATTCAGATTTGGTGGTTGAGGGAATCAGTGGGTGAGTTGATTCAAATTTTGAATGCAACTACTCAATATATTTGGACCCCTTCTAGGGCTGAATTATGCGCATGAAAAGTATACTATATGATAGTTTATGAATTTAAGTTTAAATTATTTTGGACTTAATTTCATGAGGAAAAGATTGGAGGTTGTTGGCAAAATTGGTTTTGCAACAGCTCCACCTTATCCTCCCCTGTTCCATGCGCAAGTTTCAAGTAAGTTTGAAAGTTGGTTATTCATTTTGAATGAATTAATTCTCTCCTCCTCTCATCAAGGTGTGTGCATATATACTGGTTCCTCACCTTAGGGTTTTGTCAAGAAAACCTAGCCAACTCTCCTTCATCTGATGCACCATTCTGTAGGGTAGTTCACTACACATTTCCAAACAGAATACCTAGCCTCCACCTTCACCACTTGTGCACATAGCAAGCCTCACTGTGGTGTTCATCTGGTGGCTTTCAAGAAGGGGTTCTTGCATCATTGACGAACGGTGGTGTGGATCACCATTAGAGGGTTTGAACCCTTCAAGCCTGACATCTGATCTCCCTGACTGATCAGGCCAAAAACAAGGTAACATCATGCTGTCTTAAAGCATGAACCTATGTGTCCATGTATGTTCCGCAGTAAAAATTTTGTTTTTACACCTTACATGCATCGGCCTTCAAAGGCCAGTTTACTTTCATATTTTTCTTTTCCCTTAAACTTCTCTTGCTTCCTATTTGGGTTCATCGGTGACCCCAATTGATGTTGATATTTTGATGAAGTGATGTCACTTGTTGCCTCTTTTTCCTTGTGCTGTTGCATGTAGCTTGTGTAGCATTGATTTTTTTTTTGACATGCTAGTTAAATTGTGACTAAGTAATGGATACTAGGTAATTATTGTAATCACGATGTTTCTTATATCAGTGGTATGCTTTAGAAGAAGTTTATTTGATTCAATTTATAATTTCATCATTCAAATTTACCCTTTTACAAATTCTTGTTTCTGTTTGGGATAAAGGTAATGTTGATGTTAATGTTAATATATTCTTGCTCTTTGTGTGTGTGTGTGTGTGTGTGTGTGTTTTTATCTTGGTGGCATTTTGTTAATTGGAGATTGACACTCCTAGCTGGTTTCCTGTGGACCAGTAATTCCATTATGGTGGCATTTTGTTTATGCTGGCTATATATAACCATTTTTAATTAATGTTACCAGGTGCCTGGATCTGAAGGGCTTATTGTAAGAGTTGTGTCATCTGTTGACAAGAAGTTAGAAGTTAAACAACGGTTTTTGGAGATTTTTCAGGAAGAAAATTACCCAACAGAATTCCCATAAAAATCAAAGGTAATGGGAAGGTTGCTGTAATAGTTCTGATAGTAATTGAATAATTATTATTATCGTGAATTTTGATAACCTTGGATTTTCGTTCCAGGTAATTTTGTTGTTTCAGAAGATTGAAGGTGTAGAAGTATGCCTCTTTGCCATGTATGTTCATGAATTTGGATGTGAATGCCAATTTCCCAATCAACGTCGGGTTTATCTTTCATATCTGGACTCTGTCAAGTATTTTAGGCCTGAGGTTAAAACAGTGACTGGAGAGCCTCTTCGGACATTTGTTTACCATGAGATTCTGGTAACCTTTTGCTAATTTCTTGCTTGTATAATGTCTATATGTCCTTTTGGAACCCTTTCTTGGAGACATTCAAATTCCGACTTATTTTGTTCATGTAATTTCTATTCTATAAAATATTTGAGTAATTTTCATTATAATTTATTTCTTTTTAGATTGGATACCTTGAGTATTGTAAGAAATGCGGATTTACAAGCTGCTATATATGGGCATGTCCTCCATTAAAGGGTGACGATTATATTTTATATTGTCATCCAGAAATTCAGAAAACTACACAACCTGATAAGCTTAGGGAGTGGTAAGTCTACGTCTCGCGATAAACAAAAAGAGAAAGAAAAAGTTGCCTCATTGTTTCACATGTACAAAATAAAATGCAAGGTTTAGTCATCTCTAACTCTAGTTTTTGTTGTAAACATTTTTCTTCAGGTACCTGTCCATGTTAAGAAAAGCTACGAAGGAAAATATTATGGCCGATCACACCAACTTATACGACCATTTCTTTGAATCTGCTGGTGAATGCAGGGCTAAGGTTACAGCTGCAAGGCTCCCATATTTTGATGGTGACCACTGGCCTGGGGTTGCAGAGGATTTGATTTATCAGCATCGCCAAGAGGAAGATGGAAGAAAACAAAATAAGAAAGGAACAACTAGAAAGGCTATAACAAAAAGGGCTTTAAAGCATCTGGTTAGTCAGATCTTTCTGGAAACGCCTCAAAAGACATGCTCATAATGCAGAAGGTAGTTTACATTTTAGATCTTCATTAGATAATGTTATTGTTCTTTTGGGTAAATGAAGTACCTTGCCAATCACGCTTTAAATTTTTTTGGGTGTTATATAACTAGATCTTCAAGCAGTAATGACTTCTTGATTAATTGCATTTAATAGGGTTTTCTTATGTGGAAATAATAGTTTTCTTATTACAAGCCTCTTGATCTTTCTCCAGCTCGGTGAAACCATTTCCCCAAAGGAAGGTTTTATCATGGTTCATTTGCAGCATGCATGCACTCATTGTTGTATTCTAATGGTGTCTGGCAACCGTTGGGTTTGCAACTGGTGCAAGAATTTTCAGATTTGTGACAAGTAAGGATTCTTCAATCTTCTTGTATCGTCATGAAATAGGTCAATCGAAATGTGTTAAAAATATATTATCACACTTTTATCTTTTTATTACAAAAAAATCCCACTTTATCTAAATTGTGTCTTCTCCAACAAAAGAGAGAAATGAGTCTTGAATTGCTGTGTAATTTTCTCTGTCCACTCCAAGGCTGACATTAATGTTGATCAACATTAAGTTTGATTTAATGATGGGAATTTGAGAAATCCTTAATATATTATCACACTATTGCTTTAATTATAGCCTATGGTAGAAATTATCTTTGTCATGCATCAACTTTCTTAAAAGCTTTAGTTGTTAGTGAAGAATGGTTTTATATTACATCTCTTACATGCACCCTCATGCCATTAGAAGATATTTAGTATATTGATAAAGCGTGACAAACACAAACTCAACCAATCAACTTTGCTTGTCACACAAACACACACTGTTTTACTTTTTTCACCTATATTTAAAGATATTTAGTATATTGATAACATTATATTTATGTTCTCTAGTGTGTTACGAAGCAGAACTAAAGCGTGAAGAGAGAGAACAACATCCTATTAATCAGAGGGAGAAACACACCCTTTATCCTGTGAGTAAGCAGTCATATTTATTGTTGACATGTAAAGTGATTGATTATGAACCAGTTCATTTCTTATGTATTGTTGTTTGGAAATTGGTTAGCCCTTGGCAGTCAATCACCTTTGTATCTGCATAATTTCTACTTTTGAGGAACTAAGGTGTTAGATAAATTATGGAGTTCAAAATTTGACCTGATGTATTCTTGTGGTAGACCAATTAGAAAAAATGGATTTGGAGTTTTTTAGTAACGTGTGTCTTCTTGCAGGTTGAAATTACTGATGTACCTGATGATACAAAGGACCAAGACGAGAATATTTGAGAGTGAATTCTTTGACACTAGACAGGCATTTCTAAGTTATGCCAGGGAAATCATTATCAATATGACACGCTAAGACGGGCTAAGCATTCCT